>JAJHSJ010000454.1:0-100000 GCA_021015155.1 Magnolia officinalis
TAGGATGGTCATTTAAGAGTTTTCAAGTGGCTAGTATGGAAGTCCTTCTTCATCAGCCTGATGCCCATGCCTCTGTGAAAGATTTGGATTTCAGGTACATGGAAACATTTGTATGTCTGGAAAATGTTTGGACTTTGTACTATAGTTAAATAGCATAGTAGTTGGCTTTTACAAACCCTGTCAGTTTGCTTGCGAGTGCTAGAAACCCAAGTTATATATATATATATAAAATTCAGATCCCTTTGTTCTGATTTTATTTGTTATATTGAATATCTTGATTGTTTATCAAACTTCTCAGACTTTCTCATGCTGTTCTGATGGAAAATTTCTAGCATCCTTGGGAAGTATTGGTCTGTCGGGTTTTCGACCTAATGTCATTGGTGGTTTTAGCCAATTTACCGGAGAAAATGTGAGCAGCTTGTTTTTACTTGCCTTTTTTCTTTTGATAGGCAATCTAGGCTTGACACCCGTTACCTCTGTTGAAAACCACCTTGTCTACCCTAATTGAGCTGTGGGCTTGAGCCCATTTTACTGATTCATAGAATTTTTTGGAATTTTCCTTTATTTTTTTTTTTCTTGTATCTTTGAATCTAAGCTGGATACGTCTGTCAAATTCAGGGTGAGGTTTTTGGGTTCTGCCGTTTTTGTCATAATAGTGATGATAGTGACCCTATATTTGACTGCAATGCAAGGTGAAATTTCTGATTCGAATATACAGGTTCTCCTTGATTGCTATTGTTTGAGATGTTGCTGATTTTGAAGCATTTTCACAGGCCAGCATGGAATCATTGTCTCTTGGAACACTATAACAGGTTCTCCTTGATTGCTATTGTTTCAAATTATCTCAACTGTTTTAACCTTCCTTTGTGATTAATATTGTGCATATGAATTGGTTGGACGGGGATTGTGTATGTTTCCTCATTAGCATGTTTTCATTATTTCATATTCTTTGGCAGGCAATTGGGACCAAGTCTTCTTGGTAGGGCTGATGATTCTATGGTAAATATCTGCTTCTTATTTGCATTTGAAATTTTGTCATAAACGATAAAAGCTATTGTAAGTTGATAGTTTCTTGTTTTTTGGTGGAATATGTGCATATATGGATAAAACAAGGAAATGACTCAAACAACGAATGATGCCTAGCGATTTATTTGCATAAACCAGCAAGGTTGAATGCTGTATTTTATAAATGCAATTGGAAGTATGATGGCTCTTTCAGAAAGCCTGTTTCAAGTGGAATTTGGATAGAAGATTTAAAACAGAAGAATCCAAGTACATGATCACTCTGTAGATTTTGTAACAGGATCCTCTTTGGGTGATTTTGTGCATGTTGCCGGGTTGTTGATGCTAGAAGATGCTTAGTATGAAGACTAGGTGGAAATGGTGAATCGAGAAATGCTTCATTAAGTACACATGGTTGGAGGGGGTATGTTTTTATTTTGTTTTGTCTTCCTCCCCCCCCCCCCCCCCCCCCCCCCCCCCGTTTTTTTTATGTGTGTGTGTGTGTGTGTGTGTGTGTGTGTGTCCTTTATTTCCATGACTAGTCCTTGGACTTTTTCTTATTAAACACACGAACTCGACACACACACCCACGCACGCCGTGGTGGGTTTCACCACCTATGGGTATCGAACCCAAGACCTCATGTTGAAACTCCTCAGAGTCTACCACTGAGGTAAGGACTCGAAGGTTCTGCTGAAACACAAACTTTTTGGTGATCCAACCATTCATGTCTGGGGGGAAGTCCTGTATCTGTATGAATAGTTCTAGAAATCCTATTTGTTTCAATGACTTGGCTGACTTTTAAGACAAAACTTTGCATTTGGCCAAGTAAATTTCATGTAAAAAAGGGGTAACTCGGCCTCTACTCGATTGTCCAAATCATTAACATGGAGGGCTACTTTCTAGTGATCCATTCGACTAGTTCCGTATGTGTGTTGCTAATATTAAAAATCATACCTGTTTCAATAACTTATCCGATTTCAAGTCAGAGGGCTACTTTTTAGTGATCCAAACCATTTATATGTCTGGGGGGGATGCCCCGTATGTGTATGACTAGTTCTGAAAATTCTATTGTTTCAATGACTTAGCCGATTTTTTTAAGACCAATTTTGCATTTGTCTAAGTAAATTTCAAGTCGAAAAATGGGTAACCCGACCTCTACTCAATTTGTCCAAATCTTTAATATGGGGAGCTACTTTCCAGTGATCCATTCGACTAGCCCCGTATGTGTGTGACTAATTCTTAAAATCATACCTGTTTCAATGACTTGTCCGATTTGAAGTCAGAGGGCTACTTTTTAGTGTTCCAAACCATTCTTATGTCTGGGGGAAGGCCCGTATGTGTATGACTAGTTCTAAAAATCCTATTTGTTTCAATGACTTATCTGACTTTTAAGACCAAAATTTGCATTTGTTAAGTTAATTTCAAGTCGAAAAGGGGTAATTCACTACTCAATAAGAATCCTCATGGCCGACTCACTTTGTCCAATCCTTAATATAGCGGACTACTTTCCTTGTGATCCATTAGACTAGGCTCGTATGTGTGTAACTAATTCTAGAAATCATACCTATTTCATGACTTGTCCGATTTCAAATTAGAGTGCTACTTTTTAGTGATCCAAACCATTCATATGTCTGGGTGGAAGGCCTGTATGTGTATCATTAGTTCTAAAAATCCTATTTGTTTCAATGACTTAGCCGACTTTTAAGACCAAAATTTGCATTTGACTAAGTAAATTTTCAAGTCGAAAAGGGGTAACCCGACCTCTAACCAATTGTCCAAATCCTTAACAGGCAATTACATGACCGTCCCTGCTAAGTTATTTTTTCTTATTCCTAGTTTGCTTTTTTTTTTTTTTCTTTCTCCTCTCTCTCTCTTGGGATTGCCAGCTTGGGAGAACACCTGACCATGGATTGTATGGCTACTTGGAACTATCATTTAGTATGAGAAAATTTACAAAGATACCACACCTAGAACTATCGTTTTGTGTTGTTTATGCAATAGACCTTTTAAAGATTTTTTTTCTTTTCAAAAGATGAGAAAATTTACAACGACCTTTGGAGTCTATGCTTTGGTTTTTATTGTTTGATCCTTTTTGGTTTCTGGAGATAAACTTTTACTATTAGGTGGATTTCTGTAGAAATGTTTGCCTTTGTGACTTTTGATGCTCATTTAATGGTTTTGTTTTGAATCCTACTATGATAATTTTATCTCCATTATTTTTATGCCAAAGTGCTTAAAGACATTAGGAATGGAATCTTTCAAAAAAAAAAAAAAAAACGACAACAGGAATGAGACTTGTAATGATTCCACCTTGGTATGGGTAGCAGTTGTGTGCTTGGAGGGAAGATTTTCTGATCTAAAAGCTTTGTGCAGCAGTTGTGCTTGAAGGGAGGTCTTACACTTCTGTTTATGCATAATTGGCACTACCATGCTCTGATTACAGTCAAGATGGATTCTCAGCCAAAGGTTATTAAAGGCTTGGTTCTCACAGAGGCTTGATTTTAAAGGCTTCATTAGAACTTCTTTTCTAATTAACAGTTCTTTTTAATTTCTATTTATACATTACAAGCCAGAAAATGCTTGTTTATTTTGAAACTTCAGCTAAGATACATTATATGAACTACTCCATTTAAAAAAAAAAAGAAAAAGAAAAAAAGAAGAAGCTAATAACTGAGAAAATTTACTTGGGTTATTTCAGTAGATGAGTTATCCAATTCATGACCTGATGATATGCACAATATGCTCGGGTTTTCAGTTTATACAAGTGGAGAGATGGTTGATTGGCTGGGCCGCAACAATGGATGGTCATACACTTCATTCTGGGATATCCTAGTCACTAGTGCTTTATTGCTTTTCTCCAACCATTTATTTGCAAGCAACAAATGGAAATGTTTTTTTTTTTTGAAACAAAGAAATTGAAATGTTATGCTGACTTCTTTGGGAATGGTCCATCTGCGATGGTGCACAGTGTACTGATGGTCTACATCATAGCCGAAAAACTGGTTGAGCCGACTCCAAACAAATGGAATTGCTTTTTTTTTTTTTGATTGAAATGTACAAATTGAAATGTTATGCTGACCTATGGAGAAAATTCTTTGGGAATGGTCCATCTACGATGGTGCACAACGTACTGATGGTCTACATCATAGCTGAAAAAATGGTTGAGCTGACTCCAAATTTGGTTGAGCTGAAATGTTTGTCTACATCCTAGTCACAATGTACTCTCTGAATCGATCAACTTGATGGATTTTCGAGTTAGAGTCCTGTTTTTGGGTTTTCGAACCATGGTCAGATTAGATAACATGGTTCCACTTGTATATAAAATGAAACTCAAGTATTCTGTGCATGTCCTCTGGTTGAGTTTCATATAAATCCTCATTGCATTGTATCTTTTGTCAAGAATGACTAATTTGCCTTCTCAAATTGTTTTTTTTTCAACAGCATTTTGCTGCAGTCATAATGCGGATAAGGGAGCTGAAAACAACAGCTTTAATATTTGTGTCCGGTAAAATGGTGAGTTGATACTTGATGGGTAATGGGTTATGAGAGATTTCTAATCGTAGAAGGAAGATCTTGTGGCTGATTAGATTGTAACTCTTTTAAGAGAATAAGTGCTATGAACCTTTTCATGATAATGCCATAGAACCTAAATACCAGAATATGTTGAGGCCCTAAACCGTAGACTCACTGTTAGATCATTTACTCTTAAGCAAAAGGAATATACATTCATAAAAATTGAATTGAATCAAAAGCATTGTGGGCAGTTTGTTTCATTGGACAAACATCCCAAGTTTTGAAATAACCAGATTGTAATTTGCTTCAAATATTCTCATTTAGGGTTGGCTTCAAAATGCTATTGTGTCAATCTCAAGTTGGACTCAAGAAGAACTTAATTGCTATTTGGAGGCTGCCTGCTTGTTATGAATACAACGAAACATCATTCATTCTTGTCATTTCCTCTTTATTGAAATGACCAAAACAGGTTAGTCTAACTCTATTTATATTTAGAAAGTAACCCTCCAAATTGCAATCACTATTTGAACCTGAAATACATGGAATTTTGATTTGTGTTTGGTCAGTATATGGACCACATATCTAAATACATTTGTGTTTCAGAGAAACTCATTCAAACTTTACTCTTCTTTTTCTTTGTATAGGGAATTCCAGCTAGTGTCCAGATTTTTTCCTGTGACAAGGATGCACAGGCTCAGCCTGTTGCTTGGGGAAGTTTTTTCTGGTGCTCCACGGTGCAATTGCACTGGAACTATGGTGCTACAGGACTTCTGACAGTGGCACAATCGGATGTTGACAAAACCAACCAGAGTTACTATGGTGAATCGAAGCTGAATTACTTGACAGTTGATGGGCGCCATGAAGGACTTGTGCCTCTACGTATGATTTTCAAGTTAATTGGCTGACCTTATTAATCTACCATTCTTTGTTTGCATTTGGAAATGAAATTGCTGATTTTATAGATGGGTTGCAGGTAAAGAAGGGCCTGTCCGTAATAAGTGGGTCTTTGGCCAGTTTACTTTTATGTCCAATCTCGCATTTAAGCATGTAGCAAGCTGGTTGTGTGCATGTGTATACAAAATCATCACGCCATTAGTTTTAGTCTTAATGCATAGATTAAGTTGAATGTGATCAATCTTCAAGGTGGTATGTTGCACTTCAGCTTTGTTGAATGTAGGATGGTCATTTAAGAGTTTTCAAGTGGCTAGTATGGAAGTCCTTCTTCATCAGCCTGATGCCCATGCCTCTGTGAAAGATTTGGATTTCAGGTACATGGAAACATTTGTATGTCTGGAAAATATTTGGACTTTGTACTATAGTTAAATAGCATAGTAGTTAGCTTTTACAAACCCTGTCAGTTTGCTTGAGAGTGCTAGAAACCCAAGTTTATATATATATATATATATATATATATTATATATATATTATTAAAATTCAGATCCCTTTGTTCTGATTTTATTTGTTATATTGAATATCTTATCGTTTATCAGACTTCTCAGACTTTCTCATGCAGTTCTGATGGAAAATTTCTAGCATCCTTGGGAAGTAGTGTCTGTCGGGTTTTGGACCTAATGTCATTGGTGGTTGTAGCCAATTTACCAGGAGAAAATGTGAGCAGCTTGTTTTTGCTTCCTTCTTTCTTTTGATAGGCAATCTAGGCTTGAACCCGTTACCTCTGTTGAAACACACCTTGTCTACCATTGAGCTGTGGGCTTTTAGTCCATTTTACTGATTCCTTAAGTACATTTTTGGAATTCCTTTTTTTTTTTCCTTGTTTCTTTGAATCTAAGCTGGGTACGTCTGTCAAATTCAGGGTGAGGTTTTTGGGTTCTGCCGTTTTTCTCATAATAGTGATGATAATGAAGCCCTATATTTGACTGCAATGCAAGGTGAAATTTCTGATTCGAATAACAGTTCTCCTTGATTGCTATTGTTTGATATGTTGCTGATTTTGAAGCATTTTCACAGGCCAGCATGGAATCATTGTCTCTTGGAACACTATAACAGGTTCTCCTTGATTGCTATTGTTTCAAATTATCTCAACTGTTTTAACCTTCCTTTGTGATTAATATTGTGCATATGAATTGGTTGGACGGGGATTGTGTATGTTTGTCATTAGCATGTTTCATTATTTCAGATTCTGGGCAGGCAATTGGGACCAAGGCTTCTTGGTAGGCTGATGATCTATGGTAAATATCTCTGCTTCTTATTTGCATTTGAAATTTTGTCATAAACGATATAAGCTATTGTAAGTTGATAGTTTCTTGTTTTTTGGTGGAATATGTGCATATATGGATAAAATAAGAGATGACTCAAACAACAACGAATGCCTAGCAATTTATTTGCATAAACCAGCAAGGTTGAATGCTGTATTTTATAAATGCAATTGGAAGTATGATGGCTCTTTCAGATAAAAAACTGTTTTGAGTGGATTTTGGATAGTAGATTTAAAACAGAAAAATCCAAGTACATGATCCCTCTATAGATTTTGTAACAGGATCCTCTTTGGGTGATTTTGTGCATGTTGCAGGTTGTTGATGCTAGAAGATGCTTATTATGAAGACTAGGTGGAAATGGTGATCGAGAAGATGCTTCATTAAGTACACATGGTTGGAGAGGGGTATGTTTTTAAATTTGGCTTTGCTTTTTTGCCCCTCTTTTCTTCATGTTTTTTTTTTTTGTCTACTTTATTTCCATGAATAGTCCTTGTACTTGTTTTTTTAAACACACGAACTCGACACACACACCCAACGCTGTTGTGGGATTTCACCACCTATGGGTATTGAACCCAAGACCTCGTGTTGAAACTCCTCAGAGTCTTACCACTGAGGTAAGGACTCGAAGGTCATGCTTGAAACACAAACTTTTTGGTGATCCAAACCATTCATGTCCGGGGGGAAGTCCTGTATCTGTATGAATAGTTCTAGAAATCCTATTTGTTTCAATGACTTGGCCGACTTTTAAGATAAAACTGTGCATTTGGCTAAGCAAATTTCAAGTCGAAAAGGGGTAACCCGGCCTCTACTCAATTATCCAAATCATTAACTTGGAGGGTTACTTTCTAGTGATTCATTCGACTAGTTCCGTATGTGTGTGGCTAATTTTAAAAATCGTACTTGTTTCAATGACTTATCCGATTTCAAGTCAGAGGGCTACTTTTTAGTGATCCAAACCATTCATATGTCTGGGGGGAAGGCCCGTATGTGTATGACTAGTTCTGAAAATTCTATTTGTTTCAACAACTTAGCCGATTTTTAAGACCAAATTTTGCATTTGTCTAAGTAAATTTCAAGTCGAAAAGGGGTAACCCGACCTCTACTCAATTATCCAAATCTTAATAGGGGGGGGGGGGGGGGGGGGGGTGGGTGGGTCTACTTTCTAGTGATCCATTTGACTAGGCCCGTATGTGTGTGACTAATTCTTAAAATCATACCTTTTCAATGACTTGTCCGATTTGAAGTCAGAGTGCTACTTTTTAACGATCCAAACCATTCTTTTGTCTAGGGGAAAGCCCGTATGTGTATGACTACTTCTAAAAATCCTATTTGTTTCAATGACTTATCTGACTTTTAAGACCAAATTTTGCATTTGACTAAGTAAATTTCAAGTCGAAAAGGGGTAACCCGGCCACTACTCAATTGTCCAAATCCTTAATATAGCCGGATATTTTCCTTGTGATCCATTTGACTACTGTCGTATGTGTGTAACTAATTCTAGAAATCATACCTATTTCAATGATTTGTCCGATTTCAAATTAGAGTGCTACTTTTTAGTGATCCAAACCATTCATATGTCTGGGTGGAAGGCCCGTATGTGTATGACTAGTTCTAAAAATCCTATTTGTTTCAATGACTTAGCTGACTTTTAAAACCAAAATTTGCATTTGGCTAAGTAAATTTCAAGTCGAAAAGGGGTAACCCGACCTCTAATCAATTGTCCAAATCCTTAACAGGCAATTACATGACCGTCCGCTGCTAAGGTAATTTTTTCTTATTCCTTAGTTTTAAGCTCTCTCTCTCTCTCTCTCTCTCTCTCTCTCTCTCTCTCGGATTGCCAGGTTGGGAGAACACCTGACGATGGATTGTATGGCCTACCTGGAACTATCATTTACAATGAGAAAATTTACAAAGATACCACACCTGGAACTATCGTTTTGTGTTGTTTATGCAATAGACCTTTTAAAGATTTTTTTTTTTTTTTTCAAAAGATGAGAAAATTTACAACGACCTTTGGAGTCTATGCTTTGGTTTTTATGGTTTGATCCTTTTTTGGTTTCTGGAGATAAACTTTTACTATTAGGTGGATTTCCGTAGAAATGTTTCCCTTTGTGATTTTTGATGCTCATTTAATGGTTTTGGTTTTGAATCCTACTATGATAATTTTATTTCCATTATTTTTTATGCCAAGTGCTTAAAGACATTAGGAATGGAATCTTTCAAAAAAAAAAAAAAAAGACAACATGAATGAAGACTTGTAATGATTCCACCTTTGGTATGGGTAGCAGTTGTGTGCTTGGAGGGAGGATTTTCTGATCTAAAAGCTTTGTGCAGCAGTTGTGCTTGAAGGGAGGTCTTACACTTCTGTTTATGCATAATTGCCACTACCATATGCTCTGATTACAGTCAAGATGGATTCTCAGCCAAAGGTTATTAAAGGCTTGATTCTCACAGAGGCTTGATTTTGAAGGCTTAATTAGAACTTCTTTTCTAATTAACAGTTCTTTTTAATCTCTATTTATACATTACAAGCCAGAAAATGCTTGTTTAATTTGAAACTTCAGCTAAGATACATTATATGAACTACTCCATTTAAAAAAAAAAGAAAAAGAAAAAAAAGATGAAGCTAATAACTGAGAAAATTTTCTTGGGTTATTTCAGTAGATGAGTTGTCCAATTCATGACCTGATGATATGCACAATATGCTCGGGTTTTCGGTTTATACAAGTGGAGAGATTGTTGATTGGCTGGGCCGCAACAGTGGATGGTCATACACTTCATTCTGGGATATCCTAGTCACTAGTGCTTTATTGCTTTTCTCCAACCATTTATTTGCAAGCAACAAATGGAAATGTTTTTTTTTTGAAACAAACAAATTGAAATGTTATGCTGACTTCTTTGGGAATGGTCCATCTGTGATGGTGCACAGTGTACCGATGGTCTACATCATATCCGAAAAACTGGTTGAGCTGACTCCAAACAAATGGAAATGCTTTTTTTTTTTTTTTTGAAATGTACAAATTGAAATGTTATGCTGCCTATGTAGAAAATTCTCTGGGAATGGTCCATCTACGATGGTGGACAATGTACTGATGGTCTACATCATAGCTGAAAAAATGGTTGAGCTGAAATGTTTGTCTACATCCTAGTCACAACGTACTCTCTGAATCGATCAACTTGATGGATTTTCGAGTTACAGTCCTGTTTTTGGGTTTTTGAACCATGGTCAGATTAGATAACATGGGCCCACTTGTATATAAAATGAAACTCTAGTATTCTGTGCATGTCCTCTGGTCGAGTTTCATATAAATCCTCATTGCGTTGTATCTTTTGTCAAGAATGACTAATTTGCCTTCTCAAATTGTTTTTTCTCAACAGCATTTTGCTGCAGTCATAATGTGGATAAGGGAGCTGAAAACAGCAGCTTTAATATTTGTGTCCGGTAGAATGGTAAGTTGATACTTGATGGGTAGTGGGTTATGAGAGATTTCTAATAGTAGAAGGAAGATCTTGTGGCTGATTAGATTGTAACTCTTTTAAGAGAATAAGTGCTTTGAACCTTTTCACCATAGAACTTAAATACCAGAATATGTTGAGGCCCTAAACTGTAGAGTCACTGTTAGATCATTTACTCTTAAGCAAAAGGAATTTACATTCATAAAAATTGAATTGAATCAAAAGCATTGTGGGTAGTTTGTTTCATTGGACAAACATCCCAAGTTTTGAAATAACCAGATTGTAATTTGCTTGCTTCAAAATGCTATTTTGTCAATCTCAAGTTGGACTCAAGAAGAACTTAATTGCTATTTGGAGGCTGCCTGCTTGTTATGAATACAATGAAACATCATTCATTCTTGTCATTTCCTCTTTATTGAAATTACCAAAACAGGTTAGTCTAACTCTATTTATATTTAGGAAGTAACCCTCCAAATTGCAATCACTATTTGAAGCTGAAATACATGGAATTTTGATTTGTGTTTGCTCAGTACATGGACCACACATCTAAATACATTTGTGTTTCAGAGAAACTCATTCAAACTTTACTCTTCTTTTTCTTTGTATAGGGAATTCCAGCTAGTGTCCAGATTTTTTCCTGTGACGAGGATGCACAGGCTCAGCCTGTTGCTTGGCGAAGTTTTTTCTGGTCCTCCACGGTGCAATTGCACTGGAACTATGGTGCTACAGGACTTCTGACAGTGGCACAATTGGATGTTGACAAAACCAACCAGAGTTACTATGGTGAATCGAAGCTGAATTACTTGACAATTGATGGGAGCCATGAAGGACTTGTGCCTCTACGTATGATTTTCAAGTTAATTGGCTGACCTTTTTAATCTACCATTCTTTGTTTGCATTTGCAAGTGAAATTGCTGATTTTATAGATGGGTTGCAGGTAAAGAAGGGCCTCTCTGTGATAAGTGGGTCTTTGGCCAGTTTACTTTTATGTCCAATCTCGCATTTAAGCATGTAGCAAGCTGGTTGTGTGCATGTGTATACAAAATCATCATGCCATTAGTTTTAGTCTAATTGCATAGATTAAGTTGAATGTGATCAATCTTCAAGGTGGTATGTTACACTTCTGCTTTGTTGAATGTAGGATGGTCATTTAAGAGTTTTCAAGTGGCTAGTATGGAAGTCCTTCTTGATTAGCCTGATGCCCATGCCTCTGTGAAAGATTTGGATTTCAGGTACATGGAAACATTTGTATGTCTGGAAAATGTTTGGACTTTGTACTATAGTTAAATAGCATAGTAGTTAGCATTTACAAACCATGTCAGTTTGCCCTAGAGTGCTAGAAACCCAAGTTTTTATATATATATATATATATATATATATATATATATATATATATATATATATATATATATCCCTTTGTTCTGATTTTATTTGTTATATTGAATATCTTGATTGTTTATCAGACTTCTCAGACTTTCTCATGCAGTTCTGATGGAAAATTTCTAGCATCCTTGGTCGGGTTTTGGACCTAATGTCATTGGTGGTTGTAGCCAATTTTACCAGGAGAAAATGTGAGCAGCTTGTTTTACTTGCCTTTTTTTTTTCTTTTGATAGGCAATCTAGGCTTGAACCCGGTACCTCTGTTGAAACACACCTTGTCTACCATTGAGCTGTGGGCTTGAGCCCATTTTACTGATTCCTTAAGTACATTTTTGGAATCCCTTTTTTTTTTTTTTTCTTGTATCTTTGATTCTAAGCTGGATGCGTCTGTCAAATTCAGGGTGAGGTTTACGGGTTCTGCCGTTTTTCTCATAGTAGTGATGATAATGAAGCCCTATATTTGACTGCAATGCAAGGTGAAATTTCTGATTCGAATAACAGGTTCTGCTTGATTGCTATTGTTTCATATGTTGCTGATTTTGAAGCATTTTCACAGGCCAGCATGGAATCATTCTCTTGGAACACTATAACAGGTTCTCCTTGATTGCTATTGTTTCAAATTATCTCAACTGTTTTAACCTTCCTTTGTGATTAATATTGTGCATATGAATTGGTTGGACGGGGATTGTGTATGTTTGTCATTAGCATGTTTCATTATTTCAGATTCTGGGCAGGCAATTGGGACCAAGGCTTCTTGGTAGGGCTGATGATTCTATGGTAAATATCTGCTTCTTATTTGCATTTGAAATTTTGACATAAACGATATAAGCTATTGTAAGTAGATAGTTTCTTGTTTTTTGGTGGAATATGTGCATATTTGCATAAATTATGGAAATGACTGAAACAACGAATGATGCCTAGCGATTTTTTTTTGCAGAAACCAGCAAGGTTGAATGCTGTATTTTATAAATGCAATTGGAAGTATAATGGCTCTTTCAGAAAAAAACTGTTTCGAGTGGATTTTGGATAGAAGATTTAAAACAGAAAAATCCAAGTACATGATCACTCTGTAGATTTTGTAACAGGATCCTCTTTGGGTGATTTTGTGCATGTTGCAGGTTGTTGATGCTAGAAGATGCTTATTATGAAGACTAGGTGGAAATGGTGATCGAGAAGATGCTTCATTAAGTACACATGGTCGGAGAGGGGTATGTTTTTAAATTTGGTTTTGCTTTTTTTCCCCTCTTTTCTTTATGTTTTTTTTTTTTTTTTTTTTTGTCTACTTATTTCCATGAATAGTCCTTGGACTTTTTTTATTTATTAAACACACGAACTTGACACACACCCACGCACGCCGTGGTGGGATTTCACCACCTATGGGTATCGAACCCAAGACCTCGTGTTGAAACTCCTCAGAGTCTACCACTGAGGTAAGGACTCAAAGGTCATGCTTGAAACACAAACTTTTTGGTGATCCAAACCATTCATGTCTAGGGGGAAGTCCTGTATCTGTATGAATAGTTCTAGAAATTCTATTTGTTTCAATGACTTGGCCGACTTTTAAGACAACTTTGCATTTGGCTAAGCAAATTTCAAGTCGAAAAGGGGTAACCCGGCCTCTACTCAATTATCCAAATCATTAACATGGAGGGCTACTTTCTAGTGATCCATTCGACTAGGCCCGTATGTGTGTGACTAATTCTATAAATCATACCTGTTTCAATGACTTGTCCGATTTGAAGTCAGAGGGCTACTTTTTAGTGATCCAAACCATTCTTATGTCTGGGGGAAGGCCCGTATGTGTATGACTAGTTCTAAACATCCTATTTGTTTCAATGACTTGCTTACTTTATGACCAAGTTTTGCATTTGGCCAAATAAATTTCAAGTCGAAAAGGGGTAACCCGGCCACTACTCAATTGTCCAAATACTTAATATAGCCGGCTACTTTCCTGTGATCCATTAGACTAGGCTCGTATGTGTGTAACTAATTCTAGAAATCATACCTATTTCAATGACTTGTCCGATTTCAAATCATAGCGCTACTTTTTAGTGATCCAAACCATTCATATATCTAGGTGGAAGGCCCGTATGTGTATGACTAGTTCTAAAAATCCTATTTGTTTTAACGACTTAGCCGACTTTTAAGACCAAATTTTGCATTCGGTTAAGTAAATTTCAAGTCGAAAAGGGATAACCCGACCTCTAATCAATTATCCAAATCCTTAATATGGCGGGCTACTTTCCAGTGATCCACTCGACTAAGCCTGTATATGTGTGACTAATTCTTAAAATCAAACATGTTTCAATGACTTGTCCGATTTCCAAGTCAGAGGGCTACTTTTAGTGATCCAAACCAATTTGTAGAAATCCTATTTGATTCAATGACTTATCTGACTTTTAAGACTGAACTTTGCATTTGGCTAAGTAAATTTCAAGTCGAAAAGGGATAACCCGACCTCTACTCAATTTTCCAAATTTGTAATATAGCGGGCTACTCCCCAGTGATCCATTCAACTATGCCCATATGTGTTACTAATTTTTAAAATCATACCTGTTTGAATGACTTGTTCGATTTGAAGTCAGAGGGCTACTTTTTAGTGATCCAAACCATTCTTATGTCATAGGGGAAGGCCCGTATGTGTGTGACTAATTCAAATAATTATACCCATTTTAGTGATTTGTCCAATTTCAAGTCAGAGGGCTACATTTTAGTGATCCAAACCATTCATATGTCTGGAGGGAAGGCTCGTATTTGTGCGACTAGTTCTGAAAATCCTATTTGTTTCAATGACTTAGCTGACTTTTAAGACCAAATTTTGAATTTGGCTAAGTGAATTTCAGGTCGATAAGGGGTAACTCGGCCTCTACTCGATTGTCCAAATCCTTAAAATGGCGGGCTATTTTCCAGTGATCCATTCAACTATGTCCGTATGTTGGTGACTAATTCCTAAAGTCATACCTATTTTATTGACTTGTCCGATTTGAAGTCAGAGGGCTACTTTTTAGTGATCCAAACCATTCATATGTCTGGGGGGAAGGCCCGTATGTGTGTGACTAGTTCTAGAAATCTTATTTGTTTCAACGACTTAGCCAACTTTTAACACCAGACTTTGCATTTGCCTAAGTAAATTGCAAGTCAAAAAGGGGTAACCCGACCTCTACTCAGTTGTCCAAGTCATTAACATGGGGGGCTACTTTCCAGTGACTAACATGGAGGGCTACTTTCCAGTGACTAAGAAAATTTGAAGTCGAAAAGGGGTAGCCCGGCCTCTACTTAATTGTCGAAATCATTAACATGGAGGGCTACTTTCTAGTGATCCATTCGACTAGTTCCGTATGTGTGTGGCTAATTCTAAAAATCATGCCTGTTTCAACGACTTGTCCGATTTCAAGTCAGAGGGCTAATTTTTAGTTATCCAAACCGTTCATATATCTGGGGGAAAGCCCCGTATGTGTATGAGTAGTTCTAAAAATCCTATTTGTTTCAACGACTTATCCGACTTTTAAAACCAAAATTTGCATTTGGCTAAGTAAATTTCAAGTCGAAGAGGGGTAACCCGGCCTCTACTCAATTATTGAAATCTTTAATATGGCGGGTTACTTTCCAAGTGATCCATTTGATTAGGCTCGTATCTGTGTGACTAATACTAAAAATCATACCTGTTGCAATGACGTGTTCGATTTCAATTCAGAGGGCTACTTTTTAGTGATCCAAACCATTCATATGTCTGGGGGGATGGCGTATAACTGTATGAATAGTTCTAGAAATACTATTTATTTCAACGAATTAGCTGGCTTTTAAGACCAAATTTTGCATTTCGCTCAGTCAATTTATATTCGAAAAGGGGTAGCCCGACCTCTACTCAATTGTCGAAATCATTAACGTGGAGGGCTACTTTCTAGTGATCCATTTGAATAGTTCCGTATGTGTGTGGCTAATTGTATAAATCATACCTGTTTCAATGACTTGTCCGATTTCAAGTCAGAGGGCTAATTTTTAGTGATCCAAACCATTCATATGTTTGTGGGGAAGGCACGTATGTGTATGACTAGTTTTGAAAATCCTATTTGTTTCAATGACTTGGGCGACTTTTAAGACCAAATTTTGCATTTCTCTTAGTAAATTTGAAGTTGAAAACGAGTAACTCGACCTCTGCTCAATTGTCCAAATCCTTAATATAGCGGGCTACTTTCCAGTGATCCATTCGACTAGGCCCGTATATGTGTGAGTAACTCTAAAAATCATACATGTTTCAATGACTTGTCCTATTTCAAGTCAGAGGGCTACTTTCTAGTGTATGACTAGTTCTAAAAATCCAATTTGTTTCAACGACTTATCCGACTTTTAAGTCCAAATTTGGCATTTGGCTAAGTAAATTTCGAGTCGAAAAGGGCTATCCCGACCTCTAATCAATTGTCCAAATCCTTAATATGGCGGGCTACTATCCAATGATCCATTCGACTAAGCCCGTATGTTTGTGACTAATGCTTAGAATCATACCTGTTTCAATGACTTGTCCGATTTCAAGTCAGAGGGCTACTTTTTAGTGATCCAAACCATTCATATGTATGGGGGAAGGCCTATATCTATATGAACAGTTGTATTAATCCTATTTGATTCAACGGCTTGTCCCACTTTTAAGATGAAACTTTGCTTTTGGCTAAGTAAATTCCAAGTCGAGAAGGTGTAACCCGGCCTCTACTCAATTGTCCAAATCCTTAATATGGCGGGCTACTTTCCAGTGATCCATTCGACTATGCCTATATGTTTGTGACTAATTCTTAGAATCATACCTGTTTCAATGACTTGTATGATTTCAAGTTAGAGGGCTACTTTCTAGTAATCCAAACCATTCATATGTTTGGGGGAAAGGCCCGTATGTGTATGACTAGTTCTAAAAATCCTATTTGTTTCAACGACCTAGCCGACTTTTAAGACCAAATTTTGAATTTGGCTAAGTGAATTTCAAGTCCATAAAGGATAACCCGGCCTCTACTGAATTGTCCAAATTCTTAATATGACAGGCTGGTCTCCAGCGATCCATTCGACTAGGCCCGTATGTGTATGACTAATTCGAAGAATTATACCCGTTATAGTGACTTGTCCGATTTCAAGTCAGAGGGCTACATTTTAGTGATCCAAACCATTCATATGTTTGGAGGAAAGGCCCTTATGTGTGTGACTTATTCTAAAAATCCTATTTGTTTCAACGACTTAGTCGACTTTTAAGACCAAATTTTGCATTTGGCTAAGTGAATTTCAAGTCGATAAGGTGTAACTCGGCCTCTACTCAATTGTAGAAATGCTTAAAATGGCGGGCTACTTTCTAGTGATCCATTGGACTAGTCCCGTATGTTCGTGACTAATTCTTAAAATTATAATTGTTTCAATGACTTGTCCGATTTCAAGTCAGGGGACCACTTTTTAGTGATCCAAACCATTCATATGTCTGGGTGGAAGGCCCGTATGTGTATGACTAGTTCTAGAAATCTTATTTGTTTCAACGACTTAGCCGACTTTTAACACCAAACTTTGCATTTGCCTAAGTAAATTGCAAGTCGAAAAGGGGTAACCCGGCCTCTACTCAGTTGTCCAAGTCATTATCATGGAGGACTACTTTCCAGTGACTAAGAAAATTTCAAGTCGAAAGGGGTAGCTCAACCTCTTCTCAATTGTCGAAATAATTAACATGGAGGGCTTCTTTCTAGTGATCCATCCGACTAGTTCCGTATGTGTGGCTAATTTTATAAATCATACCTGTTTCAATGACTTGTCCGATTTCAAGTTAGAGGGCTAATTTTTAGTTATCCAAACCGTTCATATGTCTTGGGGAAAGGCCCGTATGTGTATGACTAGTTCTTAAAATCCTATTTGCTTCAACGACGTAGCCGAATTTTAAAACAAAATTTTGCATTTGGCTAAGTTAATTTCAAGTCGAAAAGGGTAACCCTGCCTCTACTCAATTGTTCAAATCTTTAATTTGACGGGTTACTTTCCAGTGACCCATTCGACCAGGCCCGTTTCTTTGTGACTAATTCTAAAAATCATATTTGTTGCAATGATTTGTCTGATTTCAATTCAAAGGGATACTTTTAAGTGATCCAAACCATTCGTATGTTTGGAGGGGAAGGCCTGTATATGTCTGAATAGTTGTAGAAATCCTATTTGTTTCATCGAATTAGCCGGCTTTTATGACCAAAATTTTCATCTGACTAAGTAAATTTCAAGTCGAAAAGGGGTTGCCGGTCTCTACTCAATTATCGAAATCATTAACATGGAGGGCTACTTTCTAGTGATCCATTCGACTAGTTTCGTATGTGGGTGGCTAATTCTATAAATCATACCTGTTTCAATGACTTGTCTGATTTTAAGTCAGTGGGCTAATTTTTAGCGATCCGAACCATTCATATGTTTGGTGGGAAGGCCCGTATGTGTATGACTAGTTCTGAAAATTCTATTTGTTTCAATGACTTAGACGACTTTTAAGACCAAATTTTGCATTTACCGAAGTAAATTTTAAGTTGGAAAAGGGGTAACCCGACCTATACTCAATTGTCCAAATCGTTAACACAGCGGACTACTTTCCAGTGATCCATTCGACTAGGCTCGTATGTGTGTGACTAATTCTAAAAATTATACATATTTGAATGAATTGTCCGATTTCAAGTCAAAGGGCTACTTTCTAGTGATCCAAACCATTCATATGTATGGGGTAAAGGCCCGTATGAGTATAGTTCGAAAACTCCTATTTGTTTCAACGACTTATCCAACTTTCAAGACCAAATTTGGCATATGGCTAAGAAATTTCAAGTCGAAAAGGGGTAACCCGACCTCTACTCAATTGTCCAAATTTCTTAATATGGCAGGCTACTCTCCAGTGATCCATTCGACTAGGCCCGTATGTGTGTAACTAATTCTTAGAATTATACCCATTTTAGTGACTTGTCCGATTTCAAGTCAGAGGGCTACATTTTAGTGATCCAAACCATTCATATGTCTGGGTGGAAGGCCCGTATGTGTGTGAGTAGTTCTAAAAATCCTATTTGTTTCGACGACTTAGCCGACTTTTAAGACCAAATTTTGCATTCGGCTAAGTGAATTTCAAGTCGATAAGGGGTAATCCGACCTCTACTCAATTGTCCAAATCCTTAAAATGGTGGGGTAGTTTTCCAGTGATCCATTGGACTAGGCCCGTATGTTTGTAACTAATTCTTAAAATCATACCTGTTTCAATGACTTGTCCGATTTCAAGTTAGAGGGCTACTTTTTAGTGATCCAAACCATTCATATGTCTGGGGGGAAGGCCCGTATGTGTGTGACCAGTTCTAAAAATCTTATTTGTTTCTACAACTTAGCCGACTTTTAAGACCAAACTTTGCATTTGACTAAGTAAATATCAAGTCAAAAAGGGGTAACCCGACCTCTACTCAATCGTCCAAATCATTATCATAGAGGACTACTTTCCAGTGACTAAAAAAATTTGAAGTCGAAAAGGGGTAGCCCGGCATCAACTCAATTGTCGAAATCATTAACATGGAGGGCTACTTTTTGGTGATCCATTCGACTGGTTCCGTATGTGTGTGGCAAATTCTAAAAATCATACCTGCTTTAATGACTTGTCCGATTTCAAGTTAGAGGGTTACTTTTTAGTGATCCAAACCATTCATGTCCGGCAGAATGCCTATACTGTATGAATAGTTCTAGATACCCTATTTGATTCAATGACTTAGCCGACTTTTAAGACGAAACTTTGCATTTGGCTAAGTAAATTTCAAGTTGAAAAGGTGTAACCCGACATCAACTCTATTGTCCAAATCTTTAATATGGCAGGCTACTCTCTAGTGATCCATTCGACTAGGCCCATATGTGTGTTACTAATTCTTAAAGTCATACCTGTTAGAATGACTTGTCCAATTTGAAGTCAGAGGGCTACTTTTTAGTGATCCAAACCCTTCTTATGTCTGAGAGGAAGGCCCGTATTTGTATGAAAGTTCTAAAAATCCTATTTGTTTCAACCACTTAGCCGACTTTTAAGACCAAATTTTGCTTTTGGCTAAGTGAATTTCAAGTCGATAGGGAGTAAACTTGGCCTCTACTCAATTGTCTAAATCCTTAATATGGTGGGGGTTCTCTCCAGTGATCCATTCGACTAGTCCGGTATGTGTGTGACTTATTCCAAAAATTATACTCGGTTTAGGGACTTGTTCGATTTCTAGTCAGAGGGCTACATTTTCGTGTTCCAAACCATTCATATGTTAGGATCGAAGGCCTGTATGTGTCTGACTAGTTGTAAAAATCCTATTTGTTTCAACGACTTAGCCGACTTTAATACCAAAATTTGCATTTGGCTAAGTGAATTTCAAGTCGATAAGGGGTAACCCGACCTCTACTCAATTCTCTAAATCCTTAATTTGGCGGGCTACTATCCAGTGATTCATTCGACTAAGCCTATATGTGTGTGACTAATTCTAAAAATCGTACATGTTTCAATGACTTGTCCGATTTCAAGTCAGAAGTCTACTTTTTTGTGATCCAAACCATTCATATATTTGGCGGAAGGCTTATATTTGTATGAATAGTTCTAGAAATCCTATTTGATTCAACGACTTAGCCGACTTTTAAATCCAAACTATGCATTTGGTTGAGTAAATTTGAAGTTGGAAAGGGTTAAACCGACCTCTACTCAATTGTCCAAATCTTTAATATGGCGGGCTACTCTCCATTGATCCATTCGACTAGGCCCATATGTGTGTTATTAATTCTTAGAATCATACTTGTTGGAATGACTTGTCCGATTTGAAGTCAGAGGGCTACTTTTTAGTGATCCAAACCATTCTTATGTCTGAGGGGAATGCCTGCATCTGAATAAATAGTTCTAAAATTCTTATTTGTTTCAACCACTTAGCCGACTTTTAAGACCAAATTTTGCTTTGGCTGAGTGAATTTCAAGTCGTTAAGGGGTAACCTGGCCTCTACTCAATTGTCCAAATCTTTAATATGGCGGGCTACTCTCCAGTGATCCATTCGACTTGGCCCGTATGTGTGTGACTAATTCGAAAAATTATACCCGTTTTAATGAGTTGTCCGATTTCAAGTCAGAGGGCTACATTTTAGTGATCCAAACCATTCATATGTTTGGAGGGAAGGCCTGTATGTGTGTGACTAGTTCAAAAAATCCTATTTGTTTCAACGACTTAGCCAACTTTTAAGACCAAATTTTGCATTTGGCTAAGTGAAGTTCAGGTCGATAAAGGGGTAACCAAGCCTCTACTCAATTGTTCAAATCCTTAAAATGGCGGGATAGTTTTCGGTGATCCATTCTACTATGCCCGTATATGTGTGAGTAATTCTAAATATCCTATTTGTTTCAACGACTTAGCCAACTTTTAAGACCAAAATTTGCATTTGGCTAATTGAATTTCAAGTCGAAAAGGGGCAACTCCGACCTCTACTCAATTATCCAAATCTATAATATGGCGGGCTACTTTCCAGTGATCCATTCGACTAGGCCTGTTTATGTGTAACTAATTTGTTTGTTACTTGGATCTTAGTGATTGGACCTTCCATCGAGTTGTTTTCTAGCTGGGCCCGGCGCTGAAATTGTTTCAAATGTTTAATCGAAGTTTTTAATCATTAATCTTTTGTTTTAATCATTAAAAGTGTTTTATCGCGCTTGATGGATATCCAACTATTAAGATCTTGTGGGCCTTGGATTAGCATGGGATTTTGGGCAAGAGTGGATGCCACCAGTTGGTGAAGGGCATGGTGTGTCATAAAGGCTGTTATGTAAAGGTAATGGTGGCATCCGTTACACATTACGGGGTTGTAACGGTCGTTCCGGAAAAAATAACCTGTAACCAATGTTAACGGTTTCGTACGCCTCCTTTAAAGGTTGTAACCTCCACTTAACGGTCTATTTTAGGGCATATTTCGGTTTTTCATTTTTTTTTTTTTCAAAGTTACAAGACAGATAAAGGTTTGAAGGGTATCTAATTGTTAAGATCTTTTCGGCACTTGGACTAACATTGGATTTTGGTGAAGAAGAGTGAAGGGACTTTGTCAATTTGGTGCATGGAGGTAGAGATATAGACTTTTGACCTTATGAGCTACATACAAAAGTTTGTAGGGATGAGGAGCATCATAGCTGATACTCTAGTTTGAAACCTAAACTTTTTATCATGGAGGACTGCTTTCCAGTGACTAAGAAAATTTCAAGTCGAAAAGGGGTGGCCTGGCCACTCCTTAATTGTCGAAATCATTAACATCGAGGGCTGCTTTTCTAGTGATCCAGTCGATTGGTTCCGTTCGCGTGTGGCTAATTCTAAAAATCATACTTGTTTCAATGACTTCTTCGATTTCAAGTCAGAGGGCTACTTTTTTGTGATCCTAACCATTCATTTGTCTGGGGGGAAGGCCTGTATGTGTGTGACCAATTCTAGAAATCTTATCTGTTTCAATGATTTAGCCGACTTTTAAGATGAAACTTTGCATTTGGCTAAGTAAATTTCAAGTCGAAAAGGGGTAACCTGACCTCCATTCTATTGTCCAAATCTTTAATATGACGGGTTACTCTCCTGTGATCCATTCGACTAGGCTCGTATGTGTGCAACTAATTCTTAAAATCATTTCTGTTTGAATGAGTTGTCCGATTTGAAGTCAGAGGGCTACTTTTTAGTGATCCAAACCATTCTTATGTTTGAGGGGAAGGCCCGTATCTGTATGAATAGTTCTAAAAATCCTATTTGTTTCAACGACTTAGCCGACTTTTAAGACCAAATTTTGCATTTGGCTAAGTGAATTTCAAGTCGATAAGGGGTAACCCGTCCTCTACTCAATTGTCCAAATCCTTAATATGGCGGGCTACTCTCCAGTGATCCATTCGACAAAGTCCGTATGTTTGTAGCTAATTCTTAAAATCATACTTGTTTCAATGACTTGTCCGATTTCAAGTCAGAGGGGTACTTTTTAGTGATCCAAACCATTCATATATCTGGGGGGACGACCCGTATGTGTGTGAACAGTTCTAGAAATCTTATTTGTTTCAATTATTTAGCCGACTTTTAAGACAAAACTTTGCATTTGGCTAAGTAAATATCAAGTCGAAAAGGGGTAACCCGGCCTCTACTCAATTGTCCAAATCATTATCATAGAGGACTACTTTCTAATGACTAAGAAAATTTGAGGTCGAAAGGGGGTTGCTTGGCCTCTACTCAATTGTCGAAATCATTAACATGGAGGGCTACTTTCTAGTGATCCATTTGACTGGTTCCGTATGCGTGCGGCTAATTCTAAAATACATGTTTCAATAACTTGTCCGATTTCAAGTCAGAGGGTTACTTTCTAGTGATCCAAACCATTCATATGACTGGTGGAAAGGCCCGTATGTTTATGACTAGTTCTAAAAATCCAATTTGTTTCAACGACCTAGTCGACTTTTAAGACCAAATTTTGCATTTGGCCAAATTAATTTCTTGTCGAAAAGGGATAACCCGACCTCTACTCAATTGCTCAAATCCTTAATATGGCGGGCTACTATTCTGTGATCCATTTGACTAAGACTGTATTTGTGTGACTAATTCTAAAAATCATACATGTTTCAATGACTTGTTCGATTTCATGTCAGTGGGTTACTTTTTAGTGATCGAAACCATTCACATGTCTGGGGAAAGGCCTTTATCTGTATGAATAGTTTTAGAAATCCTATTTGATATAACGACTTAGCCGAATCTTTAGACCAAATTTCGAATTTGCCCAAGTAAATTTCTTGTCGAAAAGGGGTAACCCGCCCTCTGTTCAATTGTCCAAATTTTTAATATAGCTGTCTACTTTGCAGTGATCCATTCGACTAGGCCCATATATGTGTGACTAATTCTAAAATTCATACATCTGTCAATGACTTGTCCGATTTCAAGTTAGAAGGATACTTTCTTGTGATCTAAACCATTCATATGACTGGGGGAAAGGCTCGTATGTGTATGACTAGTTCTAAGAATCCATTTTGTTTCAACGACTTAGCCGACTTTTAAGACCAAATTTAGCATTTGGCTAAGGAAATTTAAAGTCGAAAAGGGATAACTCGGGCTCTACTCATTTGTCCAAATCCTGAATATGTCGGGCTACTATCCAGTGATCCATTCGATTAAGACCGTATGCGTGTGACTAATTCTAAAAAATCATACATGTTTCAATGACTTGTCCGATTTCAAGTCAGAGGGCTACTTTTTAGCGATCCAAACCATTCATATTTCTGGGGGAAGGCCCGTACGTGTGTGACTAATTCTAGAAATCTTATTTGTTTCAATGATTTAGCCGACTTTTAAGATGAAACTTTGCATTTGGCTAAGTAAATTTCAAGTCGGAAAGGGGTTTCCCGACCTCCATTCTATTGTCCAAATCTTTAATATGGCGGTCTACTCTCCTGTGATCCATTCGACTAGGCCCGTATCTGTGTGACTAATTCTTAAAATCATTTCTGTTTGAATGAGTTGTCCGATTTGAAGTCAGAGGGCTAGTTTTTAGTGATCCAAACCATTCATATGTCCGAGGGGAAGGCCTATTTCTGTATGAATAGTTTTAAAAATCCTATTTGTTTCAACGACTTAGCCGACTTTTAAGACATAATTTTGCATTTGGCTAAGCGAATTTCAAGTTGATAAGGGATAGCCCGTCCTCTACTCAATTGTCCAAATCCTTAATATGGAGGGCTACCCTCCAGTGATCCATTCGACCAAGCCCATATGTTTGTAACTAATTCTTAAAATCTTACCTGTTTCAATGACTTGTCCGATTTCAAGTCTGAGGGGTACTTTTTAGTGATACAAACCATTCATATGTCTGGTGGGAAAGCCCGTATGTGTGTGACTAGTTCTAGAAATCTTATTTGTTTCAATGATTTAACCGACTTTTAAGACCAAACTTTACATTTGGCCATGTAAATATCAAGTCGAAAAGGGGTAACCTGGCCTCTACTCAATTGTCCAAATCATTATCATGGAGGACTACTCTCTAGTGAGTGCAAAAATTTGAAGTCGAAAAGGGGTGGCCCGACCTCTACTCAATTGTCGAAATCATTAACATGGAGGGCTACTTTCTGGTGATCCATTCGACTGGTAAAAATAATACCTGTTTCAATGACTTGTCCGATTTCAAGTCGGAGGGCTACTTTCTAGTGATCCAAACCATTCATATGTCTGGTGGAAAGGCCCGTATGTGTATGAATAGTTTTAAAAATCCAATTTGTTTCAATGACTTAGCCGACTTTTATGACCAAATTTTGCTTTTTGGCTAAATAAATTTCTATTCGAAAAGGGATAATCCAGCCTCTACTCAATTGTTCAAATCCTTAATATGACGGGCTACTATCCAGTGATCCATTCGACTATGACTGTATGTGTCTAACTAATTCTAAAAATCATATATGTTTCAATGACTTGTCCGATTTCAAGTCAGAGGGTTACTTTTTAGTGATCCAAACCATTCATATGTCTGGGGAAATGCCTATATTTGTATGGATAGTTCTAGAAATCCTATTTGATCCTACGACTTAGCAGACTTGTAAGACTAAATTTTTTATTTGGCTAAGTAAATATGAAGTCGAAAAGGGGTAACCCGGCCTCTAATCAATTGTCCAAATCCTTAATATAACAGGCTACTTTGCAGTGATCCATTCGAGTAGGCCCGTATATGTGTGACTTATTCTAAAAATCATACATGTTTCAATGACTTGTCCGATTTCAAGTCAGAGGGCTACTTTCTAGTGATCCAAACCATTCACATGTCCGGGGGAAAGGCCTGTATGTGTATGACTAGTTCTAAAAATCCAATTTGTTTCAACGACTTAGCCAACTTTTAAGTCCAAATTTTGCATTTGGCTATGTAAATTTCTGGTCGAAAAGGGATAACCCGACCTCTACTCAATCGTCCAAATCCTTAATATGTCCGGCTATCATCCAGTGATCCATTCGATTATGACTGTATGTGTGTGACTAATTCTAAAAAGCATACATGTTTCAATGACTTGTCCGATTTCAAGTCAGAAGGCTACTTTCTTGTGACCCAAACCATTCATTTGTCTGGGGGAAAGGCCCGTATGTGTATGACTAGGTCTAAGAATCCAATTTGCTTCAACGATTTAGCCGACTTCTAAGACCAAATTTTGCATTTGGCTAAGTTAATTTCTAGTTGAAAAGGGATAACCCGGCCTCTACTCAATTGTCCAAATCCTTAATATAGCGGGCTACTATCCACTGATTCATTCGACGAAGACTGTGTGTGTGTGACTAATTCTACAAATCATACCTGTTTCAACGACTTGTCCGATTTCAAGTCAGAGGGCTACTTTTTAGTGATCCAAACCATTCATATGTCTGGGTGGAAGGCTCGTATGTGTGTGACCAATTCTAGAAATCTTATTTGTTTCAATGATTTAGCCAACTTTTAAGACGAAACTTTGCATTTGGCTAAGTAAATATCAAGTCGAAAAGGGGTAATCTGGCCTCTACTCGATTGTCCAAATCATTATCATAGAGGACTACTTTCCAGTGACTGCAAAAATTTGAAGTCGAAAAGGGGTAGCTCGGCTTCTATTCAATTGTCGAAATCATTAACATGTAGGGCTACTTGCTAATGATCCATTTGACTGGTTCCGTATGCGTGTGGTTAATTCTAAAAATCATACATGTTTCAATGACTTGTCCCATTTCAAGTTAGAGGGCTACTTTCTAGTGATTCAAACCATTCATATATCTGGTGGAAAGGCCCGTATGTGTATGACTTGTTCTAAAAATCTAATTTGTTTGAACGACTTAGCCGACTTTTAAGACCAAATTTTGCATTTGGCCAAATTAATTTCTTCTCGAAAACGGATAACCCGACCGCTACATTGCTCAAATCCTTAATAAGGGGAAAGTCCTATATCCGTATGAATAGTTCTAGAAATCCTATTTGATTTAAGGACTTAGCCGACTCTTTAGACCAAAATTTGCATTTGCCCAAGTAAATTTAATGTCGAAAAGGGGTAACCTAGCCTCTGATCAGTTGTCCAAATCCTTAATATAATGGGCTACTTTCCAGTGATCCATTCGACTAGGCTCGTATATGTGTGGCCTATTCTAAAAATCATATATGTTTCAATGACTTGTCCGATTTCAAGTGAGAGGGCTACTTTCTAGTGATCCAAACCATTCACAAGTCTGGGGGAAGGGCCCGTATGTGTATGACTAGTACTAAAAATCCAATTTGTTTCAACGACTTAGCCGACTTTTAAGTCTAAATTTAGCATTTGGCTAAGTAAATTTCTGGTCGAAAAGGGATAACCCGACCTCTACTCAATTGTCCAAATCCTTTATATGTCGGGCTACTATCCAGTGATCCATTCGACTAAGACTATAAGTGTGTGACTAATTCTAAAAATTATACATGTTTCAATGACTTGTCCGATTTCAAGTTAGAGGGCTACTTTCTTGTGATCCAAACCATTCATATGTCTGGGGGAAAGGCCCATATGTGTATGACGTTCTAAGAATCCAATTTGTTTCAACAACTTAGCCTACTTTTAAGACCAAAATTTGCATTTGGCTAAGTAAATTTCTTGTCGAAAAGGGATAACTCGGCCTATACTCAATTTTCCGAATCCTTAATATGGCGGGCTACTATCCACTGACCCATTTGACTAAGACTGTATGTGTGTGACTAATTCTAAAAATCATACATGTTTAAATGATTTGTCCGATTTCAAGTCAAAAGTCTACTTTTTAGTGATCCAAACCATTCATATATTTGGGGGAAGGCTTATATCTGTATGAATAGTTCTAGAAATCCTATTTGATTCAATGACTTAGCCGACTTTTAAATCCAAACTTTGCATTTGGCTGAGAAAATTTGAAGTTGAAAAGGGTTAACTCGACCTCTATTCTATTGTCCAAATCTTTAATATGGCGGGCTCCTCTCCTGTGATCCATTCGACTAGGCCCTTATGTGTGTGACTAATTCTTAAAATCATTTCTGTTTGAATGAGTTGTCCGGTTTGAAGTCAGAGGGCTACTTTTTAGTGATCCAAACCATTCTTATGTCTGAGGGGAAGGCCCGTATCTGTATGAATAGTTCTAAAAATCCTATTTCTTTCAACGACTTAGCTGACTTTTAAGACAAAATTTTGCATTTGGCTAAGTGAATTTCAAGTCGATAAGGGGTAACCTGTCCTCTACTCAATTGTCCAAATCCTTAGTATGGAGGGGTGCTCTCCAGTGATCCATTCGACAAAGTCCGTATGTTTGTAACTAATTCTTAATATCTTACTTGTTTCAATGACTTGTCCGATTTCATGTCAGAGGGGTACGTTTTAGTGATCCAAACCATTCATATGTCTGGGGGGAAAGCCTGTATGTGTGCAACTAGTTCTAGAAATCTTATTTGTTTCAACGACTCAGCCTACTTTTAAGGCCATACTTTACATTTGGCCATGTAAATATCAAGCCGAAAAGGGGTAACCCGTCCTCTACTCAATTGTCGAAATCATTATCATGGAGGACTACTTTCTAGTGATTACAAAAATTTGAAGTCGAAAAGTGGTTCCGTATGCGTGTTGCTAATTCTAAAAATAATTCCTGTTTCATTGACTTGTCCGATTTCAAGTCGGAGGGTTACTTTCTAGTCATCCAAACCATTCATATGTTTGGTGGAAAGGCCCGTATGTGTATGAATAGCTTTAAAAATCCAATTTGTTTCAATGACTTGGCCGACTTTTAAGATTCAATTTTGCTTTTTTGGCTAAATAAATTTCTAGTCGAAAAGGGATAACCCGCCTCTACTCAATTGTTCAAATCCTTAATATGGCGGGCTACTATCCAGTGATCCCTTCGACTGAGACCGTATGTGTGTGACTAATTCTAAAAATCATATATGTTTCAATGACTTGTCCAATTTCAAGTCAGAGGGTTACTTTTTAGTGATCCAAGCCATTCATATGTCTGTGGAAATGCCTATATCTGTATGAATAGTTCTCGAAATCCTATTTGATCCTTCGACTAAGCAGACTTGTAATACCAAAATTTTCATTTGGCTAAGTAAATTTGAAGTCGAAAAGGGGTAATGTGGCCTCTGATCAATTGTCCAAATCCTTAATATAACGGGCTACTTTGCAGTGATCCATTCGACTAGGCCCGTATATGTGTGACCTACTCTAAAAATCATACATGTTTCAATGACTTGTCCGATTTCAAGTCAGAGGGCTACTTTCTAGTGATCCAAACCATTCAAATGTCTGGGAGAAAGGCCTGTATGTGTATGGCTAGTTCTAAAAATCCAATTTCTCTCAACGACTTAGCCGACTTTTAAGACCAAATTTTGCATTTGGCTAAGTAAATTTCTGGTTGAATAGGGATAACCCGGCCTCTACTCAATTGTCCAAATCCTTAATATGTCAGGTTACTATTCAGTGATCCATTCGACTAAGACTGTATGTGTGTGACTAATTCTAACAATCATACATGTTTCAATGACTTGTTCGATTTCAAGTCAGAGGGCTACTTTCTAGTGATCCAAACCATTCACATGTCTGGGAGAAAGGCCCGTATGTGTATGACTAGTTCCAAAAATCCAATTTGTCTCAACGACTTAGCCGACTTTTAAGTCCAAATTTTGCATTTGGCTAAGTAAATTTCTGGTTGAATAGGGATAACCCGGCCTCTACTCAATTGTCCAAATCCTTAATATGTCAGGTTACTATCCAGTGATCCGTTCGACTAAGACTGTATGTGTGTGACTAATTCTAAAAATCATACATGTTTCAATGACTTGTCCGATTTCAAGTTAGAGGGCTACTTTCTTGTGATCCAAACCATTCATATGTTTGGGGGAAAGGCCCGTATGTGTATGACTAGTTCTACGAATACAATTTGTTTCAACGACTTAGCCGACTTTTAAGACCAAATTTTGCATTTGGCTAAGTAAATTTCTAGTCGAAAAGGGATAAACCCGGCCCCTACTCAATTGTTCAAATCCTTAATATGGCGGGCTACCATCCACTGATCCATTCGACTAAGACTGTATGCGTGTGTGTGACTAATTCTAAAAATCATGCCTGTTTCAATGATTTGTCCGATTTCAAGTCAGAGGGCTACTTTTTAGTGATCCACACCCTTCGTATGTCTGGAGGAAGGCCTATATTTGTATGAATAGTTCTAGAAATCCTATTTGATTCAACGACATGGCCGACTTTTAAGACCAAACTTTGCATTTGGCTAAGTAAATTTCAAGTCGAAAAGGGGTAACCCGACCTCTATTGTATTGTCCAAATCCTTAATATGGAGGGTTACTTTCCGGTGATCCATTCGACTAGGCCCGTTCGTGTGTGACTAATTCTTAAAATCATTTCTGTTTGAATGAGTTGTCCAATTGGAAGTCATAGGGCTACTTTCTTGTGATCCAAACCATTCATATGTCTGGGGGAAAGGCCCGTATGTGTATGACTAGTTCTACGAATACAATTTGTTTCAACGACTTAGCCGACTTTTAAGACCAAATTTTGCATTTGGCTAGGTAAATTTCTAGTAGAAAAGGGATAACCCGGCCCCTACTCAATTGTTCAAATCCTTAATATGGCGGGCTACCATCCACTGATCCATTCGACTAAGACTGTATGCGTGTGTGTGACTAATTCTAAAAATCATACCTGTTTCATTGATTTGTCCGATTTCAAGTTAGAGGGCTACTTTTTAGTGATCCACACCATTCATAGGTCTGGAGGAAGGCCTATATTTGTATGAATAGTTCTAGAAATCCTATTTGATTCAACGACATGGCCGACTTTTAAGACAAAACTTTGCATTTGGCTAAGTAAATTTCAAGTCGAAAAGGGGTAACCCGACCTCTATTGTATTGTCCAAATCCTTAATATGGAGGGTTACTCTCCGGTGATCCATTCGACTAGGCCCGTTCGTGTATGACTAATTCTTAAAATCATTTCTGTTTGAATGAGTTGTCCAATTGGAAGTCAGAGGGCTACTTTTAGTGATCCAAACCATTCTTATGTCTGAGGGCAAGGCCCGTATCTGTATGAATAGTTATAAAAATCCTATTTGTTTGATCGACTTGGCCGACTTTTATACAAAAGTTTGCATTTGGCTAAGTGAATTTCATGTCGATAACGGGTAACCCGTCCTCTACTCGATTGGCCAATGCCTTAATATGGAGGGCTACTCTCCAGTGATCCTTTCGACAAAGCCCGTATCTTTGGAACTAATTCTTAAAATCTTACCTGTTTAAATGATTTGTCCGATTTCAAGTTAGAGGGGTACATTTTAGTGATCCAAACCATTCATATGTCTGGGGGTAAGCCCGTATGTGTGCAACTTGTTCTAGAAATCTTATTTGTTTCAACGACTTGGCCGACTTTTAAGACCAAACTTTACATTTGGCCATGTAAATATAAAGTCGAAAAGGGGTAACCCGGCCTCTACTCAAATTGTCCAAATCGTTATCATGGATGACTACTTTCCGGTGAATAAAAAAAATTTGAAGTCGAAAAGGGGTGGCGCGGCCTCTACTGAATTTCTGAAATCATTAACCTGGATGACTACTTTCTTGTGATCCATTCGACTGGTTCCGTTTGCGTGTGGCTAATTCTAAAAATTATACCTGTTTCAATGACCTGTTCGATTTCAAGTCAGAGGGCTACTTTCTTGTGATCCAAACCATTCCCATGTCTGAGGGAAGGTCCCGTATGTGTATGACTAGTTCTAAAAATCCAATTTGTTTCAACGACTTAGCCGACTTTTAAGTCCAAAATTTTAATTTGGCTAAGTAAATTTCTGGTCGAAAAGGGATAACCCGGCCTCTACTCAATTGTCCAAATCCTTAATATGTCGGGCTTCTATCCAGTGATCCATTCGACTACGACTGTATGTGTGACTAATTCTAAAAATCATACATGTTTCAATGACTTGTCCAATTTCAAGTCAGAGGGCTACTTTCTTGTGATCCAAACCATTCATATGTTTGGGGGAAAGGCCCGTATGTGTATGACTAGTTCTAAGAATCCAATTTGTTTCAACGACTTAGCCGACTTTTATGACCAAATTTTGCATTTGGCTAAGTAAATTTCTAGTCGAAAAGGGATAACCCGGCCTCTACTCAATTGTTCAAATCCTCAATATGGCGGGCTACTATCTACTGATCCATTCGACTAAGACTGTATGTGTGTGACTAATTCTAAAAATCATACGTGTTTCAATGATTTGTCCGATTTCAAGTCAGAAGTCTACTTTTTAGTGATCCAAACCCTTAATATATTTAGGGGAAGGCTTATATCTGTATGAATACTTCCAGAACTCCTATTTGATTCAACGACTTAGCCGTCTTTTAAATCCAAAGTTTGCTTTTGGCTGAGTGAATTTGAAGTTGAAAAAGGTTAACCCAGCCTCTACTCAATTGTCCAATTCTTTATTATGGCGGGCTAGTCTCCGTTGATCCATTCGACTAGGCCCATATGTGTGTTATTAATTCCTAGAATCGTACTTGTTGGAATGACTTGTCCGATTTGAAGTGAGAGAGCTACTTTTTAGTGATCCAAACCATTCCTATATCTGAGGGGAACGCCCGTATCTGAATAAATAGTTCTAAAAATCTTCTTTGTTTCAACTACTTAGCAGACTTTTAAGACCGAATTTTGCTTTTGGCTAAGTGAATTTCAAGTCGTTATGGGATAACCTGGCTTGTAATAAGTTGTCCAAATCCTAAATATGGCGGGCTACTCTCCAGTGATCCATTGGACTAGGCCTGTATGTGTGTGACTAATTCGAAAAAATTATACCCGTTTTAGTGAGTTGTCCGATTTCAAGTCAGAGGGCTACATTTTAGTGATCCAAACTATTGCTATGTCTGGAGGGAAGGCCCGTATGTGTGTGACTAGTTCTAAAAATCCTATACTTTCAACCACTTAGCTAACTTTTAAGACCAAATTTTGCATTTGGCTAAGTGAATTTTAAGTCGATAAAGGGGTAACCTATCCTCTACTCAATTGTCCAAATCCTTAAAATGGCGGGCTAGTTTTCGGTGATCCATTCGAATATGCCCGTATATGTGTGAGTAATTCTAAAAATCCTATTTGTTTCAACGACTTAGCCAACTTTTAAGACCAAATTTTGCATTTGGCTAAGTGAATTTCAAGTCGAAAAGGGGTAACTCCGGCCTCTAGTCAATTGTCCAAATCTATAATATGACGGGCTACTTTCCAGTGATCCATTTGAGTAGGCCCGTTTATGTGTAACTAATTTGTTCGTTACTTGGATCTTAGTGATTGGACCTTCCATCGAGTTGTTTTCTAGCTGGGCCCGGCGTTGAAATTGTTTTAAATGTTTAATCGAAGTTTTTAATCATTAAAAGTGTTTTATCGCGCTTGATGGATATCCAACTATTAAGATCTTGTGGGCCTTGGATTAGCATTGGATTTTGGTCAAGAGTGGATGCCACCGGTTGGTGAAGGGCATGGTGTGTCGTAAAGGCTGTTATGTAAAGGTAATGGTGGCATCCATTACACATTACGGGGTTGTAACGGTCGTTCCAGAAAAAATAACCTGTAACAGATGTTAACGGTTTCTTATGCCTCCTTTAAAGGCTATAACCTCCACTTAATGGTCTATTTCAGGGCTGATTTCGGTTTTTCATTTTTTTTTTCAAAGCTACAATACAGATAAAGGTTAGAAGGGTATCTAATTGTTAAGATCTTTTCGGCACTTGGACTAACCCGGGATTTTGGTGAAGAAGAGTGAAGGGACTTTGTCAATTTGGTGCATAGAGGTAGAGATATAGACTTTTGACGGTATCAGCTACATACAGAAGTTTGTAGGGATGAGGAGGATCATAGCTGATACTCTAGTTTGAAACCCAAACTTTTTATCATGGAGGACTACTTTCCAGTGACTAAGAAAATTTTAAGTCGAAAAGGGGTAGCCTGGCCTCTCCTCAATTGTCGAAATCACTAACATCGATGGCTGCTTTCTAGTGATCCATTCGACTGGTTCCGTATGCGTGTGGCTAATTCTAAAAATCATACCTGTTTCAATGACTTGTCCTATTTCAAGTCAGAGGGCTACTTTTTAGTGATCCAAACCATTCATATGTCTGGGGGGAAGGCCCGTATGTGTGTGACCAATTCTAGAAATCTTATTTGTTTCAATGATTTAGCCGACTTTTAAGACGAAACTTTGCATTTGGCTAAGTAAATATCAAGTCGAAAAGGGGTAACCCGGCCTCTACTCGATTGTCCAAATCATTATCTTAGAGGACTACTTTGATTACTTTCCAGTGACTAAGAAAATTTGAAGTCGAAAAGTGGTAGCTCAGCTTCTACTCAATTGTCGAAATCATTAACATGGAGGGCTACTTGCTATTGATCCATTTGACTGGTTCCTTATGCGTGTGGCTAATTCTAAAAATCATACCTGTTTCAATGACTTGTCCGATTTCAAGTCAGAGGGCTACTTTCTAGTGATCCAAACCATTCATATGTCTGGTGGAAAGGCCCGTATGTGTATGACTAGTTCTAAAAATCTAATTTGATTCAACGACTTAGCTGACTTTTAAGACCAAATTTTGCATTTGGCCAAATTAATTTCTTGTCGAAAAGGGATAACCCGGCCTCTACATTGCTCGAATCCTTAATATGGCGGGCCACTATCTAGTGATCCATTCGACTAAGACTGTATGTGTGTGACTAATTCTAAAAATCCTACATGTTTCAATGACTTGTCCGATTTCAAGTCAGAGGGTTACTTTTAAGTGATCCAAACCATTCATATGTCTGGGGAAAGGCCTATATCTGTATGAATAGTTCTAGAAATCCTATTTGATTTAACGACTTAGCGGACTCTTTAGACCAAAATTTGCATTTGCCCAAGTAAATTTCATGTCAAAAAGTGGTAACCCGGCCTTTGCTCAATTGTCCAAATCCTTAATATAGCCGGCTACTTTCCAGTGATCCATTCGACTAGCCCCGTATATGTGTGAGTAATTCTAAAAATCATACATGTGTCAATTATTTGTCCGATTCCAAGTTAGAAGCCTACTTTCTTGTGATCTAAACCATTCATATGACTGGGGGAAAGGCCCGTATGTGTATGACTAGTGGTAAGAATCAAATTTGTTTCAACGACTTAGCCGACTTTTAAGACCAAATTTATCATTCGGCTAAGGAAATTTTAAGTCGAAAAGGGATAAGTCGGCTTCTACTCATTTGTCCAAATCCTGAATATGTCGTGCTACTATCCAGTGATCCATTCGACTAAGACTGTATGTGTGTGATTAATTCTAAAAATCATACATGTTTCAATGACTTGTCCGATTTCAAGTCAGAGGGCTACTTTTTAGTGATCCAAACCATTCATATGTCTGGAGGGGAAGGCCCGTATGTGTGTGACCAATAATAGAAATCTTATTTGTTTCAATGATTTAGCCGACTTTTAAGGTGAAGCTTTGCATTTGGCTAAGTAAATTTCAAGTTGAAAAGGGGTATCCTGACCTCTATTCTATCGTCCAAATCTTTAATATGGCGGGCTACTCTCCTGTGATCCATTCGACTAGGCCCGTATATGTGTGACGAATTCTTAGAATAATTTTTGTTTGAATGAGTTGTCCGATTTGAAGTCAGAGGGCTACTTTTTAGTGATCCAAACCGTTCTTATGTCTGAGGGGAATGCCCGTATCCGTATTTATAGTTGTAAAAATCCTATTTTTTTCAACGACTTAGCCGACTTTTAAGACAAAATTTTGCATTTGGCTAAGTAAATTTCTTGTCGAAAAGGGATAACCCGACCTCTACTCATTTGTCCAAATCCCGATTATGTCGTGCTACTATCCAGTGATCCATTCGACTAAGACTGTATGCTTGTGACTAATTCTAAAAATCATACATGTTTCAATGACTTGTCCGATTTCAAGTCAGAGGGCTACGTTTTAGTGATCCAAACTGTTCATATGTCTCGGGGAAGGCCTATATCTGTATGAATAGTTTTAGAAATCCTATTTGATTCAACGACATGGCCGACTTTTAAGACCAAACATTGCATTTGGCTAAGTAAATTTCAAGTCGAAAAGTGGTAACCCGACCTCTATTCTATTGTCCAAATCTTTAATATGTCGGGCTACTCTCCGGTGATCCATTCGACTTGGCCCGTACGTGTGCGACTAATTCTTAAAATCATTTCTGTTTAAATGAGTTGTCTGATTGGAAGTCAGAGGGCTACTTTCTTGTGATCCAAACCATTCATATGTCTGGGGGAAAGGCCCGTATGTGTATGACTAGTTCTACGAATACAATTTGTTTCAACGACATAGCCGAATTTTAAGACCAAATTTGAAGTCGAAAAGGGGTGGCCCGACCTCTTACTCATTTTTTGAAATCATTAACATGGAGGGCTACTTTCTAGTTATCCATTCTTCTGGTTCCGTATGCTTGTGGCTAGTTCTAAAAATAATACCTGTTTCAACGACTTGTCCGATTTCAAGTCAGAGGGCTACTTTCTAGCGATCCAAACCATTCATATGTCTGGTGGAAAGGCCTGTATGTGTATGAATAGTTTTAAAAATCCAATTTGTTTTAATGACTTAGCTGACTTTTAAGACCAAATTTTGCTGTTGGCTAAATAAATTTCTACTCGAAAAGGGATAACCCGGCCCCTACTCAATTGTTCAAATCCGTAATATGGCTGGCTACTATCCAGTGATCCGTTCGACTAAGACTGTATGTTTGTGACTAATTCTAAAAATCATATATGTTTCAATGTCTTGTTCGATTTTAAGTCAGGGGGTTACTTTTTAGTGATCCAAACCATTCATATGTCTGGGGAAATGCCTATATCTGTATGAATAGTTCTAGAAATCTTATTTGATTCTATGACTTAGCCGACTTGTAAGACCAAAATTTTCATTTGGCTAAGTAAATTTCAAGTCGAAAAGGGGTAACCCGGCCTCTGATCAATTGTCCAGATCCTTAATATAACGGGCTACTTGCAGTGATCCATTCGACTAGGCCCGTATATGTGTGACCTATTCTAAAAATCATACATGTTTCAAGGACTTGTCTGATTTCAAGTCAGAGGGCTACTTTCTAGTGATCCAAACCATTCACATGTCTGGGGGAAAGGCCTGTATGTGTATGACTCGTTCTAAAAATCCAATTTGTCTCAACGACTTAGCCGACTTTTAAGTCCAAATTTTGCATTTGGCTAAGTAAATTTCTGGTTGAATAGGGATAACACGGCCTCTACTCAATTGTCCGAATCCTTAATATGTCAGGTTACTATCCAGTGATCCGTTCGACTAAGACTGTATGTGTGTGACTAATTGTAAAAATCATACATGTTTCAATGACTTGTCCGATTTCAAATAAGAGGGCTACTTTCTTGTGATCCAAACCATTCATATGTCTGGGAGAAAGGCCCGTATGTGTATGACTAGTTCTACGAATACAATTTGTTTCAACGACTTAGCCGACTTTTAAGACCAAATTTTGCATTTGGCTAGGTAAATTTCTAGTCGAAAAGGGTTAACCTGGCCCCTATTGAATTGTTCATATCCTTAATATGGTGGGCTACCATCCACTTATCCATTCGACTAAGACTGTATGCGTGTGTGTGACTAAGTCTAAAAATCTTACCTGTTTCAATGATTTGTCCGATTTCAAGTCAGAGGGCTACTTTTTAGTAATCCACACCATTCGTATTTCTGGAGGAAGGCCTATATTTGTATGAATAGTTCTAGAAATCCTATTTGATTCAACGACATGACCGACTTTTAAGACCAAACTTTGCATTTGGCTAAGTAAATTTCAAGTCGAAAAGGGGTAACCCGACCTCTATTGTATTGTCCAAATCCTTAATATGGAGGGTTACTCTCTGGTGATCCATTCGACTAGGCCCGTTCATGTGTGACTAATTCTTAAAATCATTTCTGTTTGAATGAGTTGTCCAATTGGAAGTCAAAGGGCTACTTTTTAGTGATCCAAACCATTCTTATGTCTGAGGGCAAGGCCCGTATCTGTATGAATAGTTATAAAAATCCTATTTGTTTGATCGACTTGGCCGACTTTTATACAAAATTTTGCATTTGGCTAAGTGAATTTCAAGTCGATAACGGGTAACCCGTCCTCTACTCGATTAGCCAATGCCTTAATATGGAGGGCTACTCTCCAGTGATCCATTCGACAAAGCCCGTATCTTTGGAACTAATTCTTAAAATCTTACCTGTTTCAATGATTTGTCCGATTTCAAGTTAGAGGGGTACATTTTAGTGATCCAAACGATTCATATGTCTGGGGTTAAGCCCGTATGTGTGCAACTCGTTCTAGAAATCTTATTTGTTTCAACGACTTAGCCGACTTTTAAGTCCAAACTTTACATTTGGCCATGTAAATATAAAGTCGAAAAGGGGTAACCCGGCCTCTACTCAATTGTCCAAATCGTTATCATGGATGACTACTTTCCGGTGAATAAAAAAAATTTGAAGTCGAAAAGGGGTGGCGCGGCCTCTACTGAATTTCTGAAATCATTAACCTGGATGACTACTTTCTTGTGATCCATTCGACTGGTTCCGTTTGCGTGTGGCTAATTCTAAAAATAATACCTGTTTCAATGACCTGTTCGATTTCAAGTCAGAGGGCTACTTTCTAGTGATCCAAACCATTCCCATGTCTGAGGGAAGGTCCCGTATGTGTATGACTAGTTCTAAAAATCCAATTTGTTTCAACGACTTAGCCGACTTTTAAGTCCAAAATTTTAATTTGGCTAAGTAAATTTCTGGTCGAAAAGGGATAACCCGGCCTCTACTCAATTGTCCAAATCCTTAATATGTCGGGCTTCTATCCAGTGATCCATTCGACTACGACTGTATGTGTGACTAATTCTAAAAATCATACATGTTTCAATGACTTGTCCGATTTCAAGTCAGAGGGCTACTTTCTTGTGATCCAAACCATTCATATGTCTGGGGGAAAGGCCCGTATGTGTATGACTAGTTCTAAGAATCCAATTTGTTTCAACGACTTAGCCGACTTTTATGACCAAATTTGCATTTGGCTAAGTAAATTTCTAGTCGAAAACGGATAACCCGGCCTCTACTCAATTGTTCAAATCCTTAATATGGCGGGCTACTATCCAGTGATCCATTCGACTAAGTCTGTATGTGTGTGACTAATTCTAAAAATCATATATGTTTCAATGACTTGTCCCTTCAAGTCAGAGGGTTACGTTTTAGTGATCCAAGCCATTCATATGTCTGTGGAAATGCCTATATCTATATGAATAGTTCTCGAAATCCTATTTGATCCTTCGACTAAGCAGACTTGTAATTCCAAAATTTTCATTTGGCTAAGTAAATTTGAAGTCGAAAAGGGGTAATGTGGCCTCTGATCAATTGTCCAAATCCTTAATATAACGGGCTACTTTGCAGTGATCCATTCGACTAGGCCCGTATATGTGTGACCTACTCTAAAAATCATACATGTTTCAATGACTTGTCCGATTTCAAGTCAGAGGGCTACTTTCTAGTGATCCAAACCATTCAAATGTCTGGGAGAAAGGCTTGTATGTGTATGGCTAGTTCTAAAAATCCAATTTGTGTCAACGACTTAGCCGACTTTTAAGTCCAAATTTTGCATTTGACTAAGTAAATTTCTGGTTGAATAGGGATAACCCGGCCTCTACTCAATTGTCCAAATCCATAATATGTCAGGTTACTATTCTGTGATCCATTCAACTAAGACTGTATGTGTGTGACTAATTCTAAAAATCATACATATTTCAATGACTTGTTCGATTTCAAGTCAGAGGGCTTCTTTCTAGTGATCCAAACCATTCACATGTCTGGGAGAAAGGCCCGTATGTGTATGACTAGTTCTAAAAATCCAATTTGTCTCAACGACTTAGCCGACTTTTAAGTCCAAATTTGCATTTGGCTAAGTAAATTTCTGGTTGAATAGGGATAACACGGCCTCTACTCAATTGTCCAAATCCTTAATATGTCAGGTTACTATCCAGTGATCCGTTCGACTAAGACTGTATGTGTGTGACTAATTCTAAAAATCATACATGTTTCAATGACTTGTCCGATTTCAAGTTAGAGGGCTACTTTCTTGTGATCCAAACCATTCATTCTGAGGGAAAGGCCCGTATGTGTATGACTAGTTCTACGAATACAATTTGTTTCAACGACTTAGCCGACTTTTAAGACCAAATTTTGCATTTGGCTAAGTAAATTTCTAGTCGAAAAGGGATAACCCGGCCCCTACTCAATTGTTCAAATCCTTAATATGGCAGGCTACCATCCACTGATCCATTCGACTAAGACTGTATGCGTGTGTGTGACCAATTCTAAAAATCATACCTGTTTCAATGATTTGTCCGATTTCAAGTATGAGGGCTACTTTTTAGTGATCCACACCATTCGTATGTCTGGAGGAAGGCCTATATTTGTATGAATAGTTCTAGAAATCCTATTTGATTCAACGACCTGGCCGACTTTTAAGACCAAACTTTGCATTTGGCTAAGTAAATTTCAAGTCGAAAAGGGGTAACCCGACCTCTATTGTATTGTCCAAATCCTTAATATGGAGGGTTACTCTCCGGTGATCCATTCGACTAGGCCCGTTCGTGTGTGACTAATTCTTAAAATCATTTCTGTTTGAATGAGTTGTCCAATTGGAAGTCAGAGGGCTACTTTCTTGTGATCCAAACCATTCATATGTCTGGGGGAAAGGCCCGTATGTGTATGACTAGTTCTACGAATACAATTTGTTTCAACGACATAGCCGACTTTTAAGACCAAATTTTGCATTTGGCTAGGTAAATTTCTAGTCGAAAAGGGATAACCCGGCCTCTACTCAATTGTTCAAATCCTTAATATGGCGGGCTACTATCCAGTGATCCATTCGACTAAGACTGTATGTGTGTGACTAATTCTAAAAATCATATATGTTTCAATGACTTGTCCAATTTCAAGTCAGAGGGTTACTTTTTGGTGATCCAAGCCATTCATATGTCTGTGGAAATGCCTATATCTGTATGAATAGTTCTCGAAATCCTATTTGATCCTTCGACTAAGCCGACTTGTAATACCAAAATTTTCATTTGGCTAAGTAAATTTGAAGTCGAAAAGGGGTAATGTGGCCTCTGATCAATTGTCCAAATCCTTAATATAACGGGGTACTTTGCAGTGATCCATTCGACTAGGCCCGTATATGTGTGACCTACTCTAAAAATCATACATGTTTCAATGACTTGTCCGATTTCAAGTCAGAGGGCTACTTTCTTGTGATCCAAACCATTCATATATTTGGGGGAAAGGCCCGTATGTGTATGACTAGTTCTAAGAATCCAATTTGTTTCAACGACTTAGCCGACTTTTATGACCAAATTTTGCATTTGGCTAAGTAAATTTCTAGTCGAAAAGGGATAACCCGGCCTCTACTCAATTGTTCAAATCCTTAAAATGGCGGGCTACTATCCACTGATCCATTCGACTAAGACTGTATGTGTGTGACTAATTCTAAAAATCATACGTGTTTCAATGATTTGTCCGATTTCAAGTCAGAAGTCTACTTTTTAGTGATCCAAACCCTTAATATATTTAGGGGAAGGTTTATATCTGTATGAATACTTCTAGAAATCCTATTTGATTCAACGACTTAGCCGTCTTTTAAATCCAAAGTTTGCTTTTGGCTGAGTAAATTTGAAGTTGAAAAAGGTTAACCCAGCCTCTACTGAATTGTCCAATTCTTTATTATGGCGGGCTACTCTCCTTTGATCCATTCGACTAGGCCCATATGTGTGTTATTAATTCCTAGAATCGTACTTGTTAGAATGACTTGTCCGATTTGGAGTGAGAGAGCTACTTTTTAGTGATCCAAACCATTCCTATATCTGAGGGGAACGCCGTATCTGAATAAATAGTTCTAAAAATCTTCTTTGTTTCAACTACTTAGCAGACTTTTAAGACCGAATTTTGCTTTTGGCTAAGTGAATTTCAAGTCGTTATGGGATAACCTGGCTTGTAATAAGTTGTCCAAATCCTAAATATGGCGGGCTACTCTCCAGTGATCCATTGGACTAGGCCTGTATGTGTGTGACTAATTCGAAAAATTATACCCGTTTTAGTGAGTTGTCCGATTTCAAGTCAGAGGGCTACATTTTAGTGATCCAAACTATTGCTATGTCTGGAGGGAAGGCCCGTATGTGTGTGACTAGTTCTAAAAATCCTATTCTTTCAACCACTTAGCTAACTTTTAAGACCAAATTTTGCATTTGGCTAAGTGAATTTTAAGTCGATAAAGGGGTAACCCGGCCTCTGATCAGTTGTCCAGATCCTTAATATAACGGGCTACTTTGCAGTGATCCATTCGACTAGGCCCGTATATGTGTGACCTATTCTAAAAATCATACATGTTTCAAGGACTTGTCTGATTTCAAGTCAGAGGGCTACTTTCTAGTGATCCAAACCATTCACATGGCTGGGGGAATGGCCTGTATGTGTATGACTAGTTCTAAAAATCCAATTTGTCTCAACGACTTAGCCGACTTTTAAGTCCAAATTTTGCATTTGGCTAAGTAAATTTCTGGTTGAATAGGGATAACACGGCCTCTACTCAATTGTCCGAATCCTTAATATGTCAGGTTACTATCCAGTGATCCGTTCGACTAAGACTGTATGTGTGTGACTAATTCTAAAAATCATACATGTTTCAATGACTTGTCCGATTTCAAGTAAGAGGGCTACTTTCTTGTGATCCAAACCATTCATATGTCTGGGAGAAAGGCCCGTATGTGTATGACTAGTTCTACGAATACAATTTGTTTCAACGACTTAGCCGACTTTTAAGACCAAATTTTGCATTTGGCTAGGTAAATTTCTAGTCGAAAAGGGATAACCCGGCCCCTACTCAATTGTTCAAATCCTTAATATGGCGGGCTACCATCCACTTATCCATTCGACTAAGACTGTATGCGTGTGTGTGACTAATTCTAAAAATCTTACCTGTTTCAATGATTTGTCCGATTTCAAGTCAGAGGGCTACTTTTTAGTAATCCACACCATTCGTATTTCTGGAGGAAGGCCTATATTTGTATGAAAAGTTCTAGAAATCCTATTTGATTCAACGACATGACCGACTTTTAAGACCAAACTTTGCATTTGGCTAAGTGAATTTCAAGTCGAAAAGGGGTAACCCGACCTCTATTGTATTGTCCAAATCCTTAATATGGAGGGTTACTCTCCGGTGATCCATTCGACTAGGCCCGTTCATGTGTGACTAATTCTTAAAATCATTTCTGTTTGAATGAGTTGTCCAATTGGAAGTCAAAGGGCTACTTTTTAGTGATCCAAACCATTCTTATGTCTGAGGGCAAGGCCCGTATCTGTATGAATAGTTATAAAAATCCTATTTGTTTGATTGACTTGGCCGACTTTTATACAAAATTTTGCATTTGGCTAAGTGAATTTCAAGTCGATAACGGGTAACCCGTCCTCTACTCGATTGGCCAATGCCTTAATATGGAGGGCTACTCTCCAGTGATCCATTCGACAAAGCCCTTATCTTTGGAACTAATTCTTAAAATCTTACCTGTTTCAATGATTTGTTCGATTTCAAGTTAGAGGGGTACATTTTAGTGATCCAAACGATTCATATGTCTGGGGGTAAGCCCGTATGTGTGCAACTCGTTCTAGAAATCTTTTTTGTTTCAACGACTTAGCCGACTTTTAAGTCCAAACATTACATTTGGCCATGTAAATATAAAGTCGAAAAGGGGTAACCCGGCCTCTACTCAATTGTCGAAATCGTTATCATGGATGACTACTTTCCGGTGAATAAAAAAAATTTGAAGTCGAAAAGGGGTGGCGCGGCCTCTACTGAATTTCTGAAATCATTAACCTGGATGACTACTTTCTTGTGATCCATTCGACTGGTTCCGTTTGCGTGTGGCTAATTCTAAAAATTATACCTGTTTCAATGACCTGTTCGATTTCAAGTCAGAGGGCTACTTTCTAGCGATCCAAACCATTCACATGTCTGGGGGAAAGGTCCGTATGTGTATGACTAGTTCTAAAAATCCAATTTGTTTCAACGACTTAGCCGACTTTTAAGTCCAAATTTTTCATTTGGCTAAGTAAATTTCTGGTCGAAAAGGGATAACCCGGCCTCTACTCAATTGTCCAAATCCTTAATATGTCGGGCTTCTATCCAGTGATCCATTTGACTACGACTGTATGTGTGACTAATTCTAAAAATCATACATGTTTCAATGACTTGTCCGATTTCAAGTCAGAGGGCTACTTTCTTGTGATCCAAACCATTCATATGTTTGGGGGAAGGCCCGTATGTGTATGACTAGTTCTAAGAATCCAATTTGTTTCAACGACTTAGCCAACTTTTATGACCAAATTTTGCATTTGGCTAAGTAAATTTCTAGTCGAAAAGGGATAACCCAGCCTCTACTCAATTTTTCAAATCCTTAATATGGCGGGCTACTATCCAGTGATCCATTCGACTAAGACTGTATGTGTGTGACTAATTCTAAAAATCATATATGTTTCAATGACTTGTCCAATTTCAAGTCAGAGGGTTACTTTTTAGTGATCCAAGCCATTCATATGTCTGTGGAAATGCCTATCTCTGTATGAATAGTTGTCGAAATCCTATTTGATCCTTCGACTAAGCAGACTTGTAATACCAAAATTTTCATTTGGCAAAGTAAATTTGAAGTCGAAAAGGGGTAATGTGGCCTCTGATCAATTGTCCAAATCCTTAATATAACGGGCTACTTTGCAGTGATCCATTCGACTAGGCCCGTATATGTGTGACCAACTCTAAAAATCATACATGTTTCAATGACTTGTCCGATTTCAAGTCAGAGGGCTACTTTCTAGTGATCCAAACCATTCAAATGTCTGGGAGAAAGGCCTGTATGTGTATGGCTAGTTCTAAAAATCTAATTTGTCTCAACGACTTAGCCGACTTTTAAGTCCAAATTTTGCATTTGGCTAAGTAAATTTCTGGTTGAATAGGGATAACCCAGCCTCTACTCAATTGGCCAAATCCTTAATATGTCAGGTTACTATTCAGTGATCCATTCGACTAAGACTGTATGTGTGTGACTAATTCTAAGAATCATACATGTTTCAATGACTTGTTCGATTTCAAGTCAGAGGGCTACTTTCTAGTGATCCAAACCATTCACATGTCAGGGAGAGGCCCGTATGTGTATGACTAGTTCTAAAAATCCAATTTGTGTCAACGACTTAGCCGACTTTTAAGTCCAAATTTTGCATTTGGCTAAGTAAATTTCTGGTTGAATAGGGATAACCCGGCCTCTACTCAATTGTCCAAATCCTTAATATGTCAGGTTACTATCCAGTGATCCGTTCGACTAAGACTGTATGTGTGTGACTAATTCTAAAAATCATACATGTTTCAATGACTTGTCCGATTTCAAGTTAGAGGGCTACTTTCTTGTGATCCAAACCATTCATATGTTTGGGGGAAAGGCCCGTATGTGTATGACTAGTTCTACGAATACAATTTGTTTCAACGACTTAGCCGACTTTTAAGACCAAATTTTGCATTTGGCTAAGTAAATTTCTAGTCGAAAAGGGATAACCCGGCCCCTACTCAATTGTTCAAATCCTTAATATGGCGGGCTACCATCCACTGATCCATTCGACTAAGACTGTATGCGTGTGTGTGACTAATTCTAAAAATCATGCCTGTTTCAATGATTTGTCCGATTTCAAGTCAGAGGGCTACTTTTTAGTGATCCACACCCTTCGTATGTCTGGAGGAAGGCCTATATTTGTATGAATAGTTCTAGAAATCCTATTTGATTCAACGACATGGCCGACTTTTAAGACCAAACTTTGCATTTGGCTAAGTAAATTTCAAGTCGAAAAGGGGTAACCCGACCTCTATTGTATTGTCCAAATCCTTAATATGGAGGGTTACTCTCCGGTGATCCATTCGACTAGGCCCGTTCGTGTGTGACTAATTCTTAAAATCATTTCTGTTTGAATGAGTTGTCCAATTGGAAGTCATAGGGCTACTTTCTTGTGATCCAAACCATTCATATGTCTGGGGGAAAGGCCCGTATGTGTATGACTAGTTCTACGAATACAATTTGTTTCAACGACTTAGCCGACTTTTAAGACCAAATTTGCATTTGGCTAGGTAAATTTCTAGTAGAAAAGGGATAACCCGGCCCCTACTCAATTGTTCAAATCCTTAATATGGCGGGCTACCATCCACTGATCCATTCGACTAAGACTGTATGCGTGTGTGTGACTAATTCTAAAAATCATACCTGTTTCATTGATTTGTCCGATTTCAAGTCAGAGGGCTACTTTTTAGTGATCCACACCATTCATATGTCTGGAGGAAGGCCTATATTTGTATGAATAGTTCTAGAAATCCTATTTGATTCAACGACATGGCCGACTTTTAAGACAAAACTTTGCATTTGGCTAAGTAAATTTCAAGTCGAAAAGGGGTAACCCGACCTCTATTGTATTGTCCAAATCCTTAATATGGAGGGTTACTCTCCGGTGATCCATTCGACTAGGCCCGTTCGTGTATGACTAATTCTTAAAATCATTTCTGTTTGAATGAGTTGTCCAATTGGAAGTCAGAGGGCTACGTTTTAGTGATCCAAACCATTCTTATGTCTGAGGGCAAGGCCCGTATCTGTATGAATAGTTATAAAAATCCTATTTGTTTGATCGACTTGGCCGACTTTTATACAAAAGTTTGCATTTGGCTAAGTGAATTTCATGTCGATAACGGGTAACCCGTCCTCTACTCGATTGGCCAATGCCTTAATATGGAGGGCTACTCTCCAGTGATCCTTTCGACAAAGCCCGTATCTTTGGAACTAATTCTTAAAATCTTACCTGTTTAAATGATTTGTCCGATTTCAAGTTAGAGGGGTACATTTTAGTGATCCAAACCATTCATATGTCTGGGGGTAAGCCCGTATGTGTGCAACTCGTTCTAGAAATCTTATTTGTTTCAACGACTTAGCCGACTTTTAAGACCAAACTTTACATTTGGCCATGTAAATATAAAGTCGAAAAGGGGTAACCCGGCCTCTACTCAAATTGTCCAAATCGTTATCATGGATGACTACTTTCCGGTGAATAAAAAAAATTTGAAGTCGAAAAGGGGTGGCGCGGCCTCTACTGAATTTCTGAAATCATTAACCTGGATGACTACTTTCTTGTGATCCATTCGACTGGTTCCGTTTGCGTGTGGCTAATTCTAAAAATTATACCTGTTTCAATGACCTGTTCGATTTCAAGTCAGAGGGCTACTTTCTTGTGATCCAAACCATTCCCATGTCTGAGGGAAGGTCCCGTATGTGTATGACTAGTTCTAAAAATCCAATTTGTTTCAACGACTTAGCCGACTTTTAAGTCCAAAATTTTAATTTGGCTAAGTAAATTTCTGGTCGAAAAGGGATAACCCGGCCTCTACTCAATTGTCCAAATCCTTAATATGTCGGGCTTCTATCCAGTGATCCATTCGACTACGACTGTATGTGTGACTAATTCTAAAAATCATACCTGTCTCAATGACTTGTCCAATATCAAGTCGGAGGGCTACTTTCTAGTGATCCAAACCATCCATAGGTTTGGTGGAAAGGCCCGTATGTGTACGACTAGTTCTAAAAATCCAATTTGTTTCAACGACTTAGCCGACTTTTAAGACCAAATTTTGCATTTGGCTAAATAAATTTCTAGTCGAAAAGGGATAACCCGGCCTCTACTCAATTGTTCAAATCCTTAATATGGCGGGCTACTATCCAGTGATCCATTCGACTAAGACTGTATGTGTGTGACTAATTCTAAAAATCATACATGTTTCAATGATTTGTCCGATTTCAAGTCAGAGGGCTACTTTTTAGTGATCCAAACCCTTAATATATTTAGGGGAAGGCTTATATCTGTATGAATACTTCTAGAACTCCTATTTGATTCAACGACTTAGCCGTCTTTTAAATCCAAAGTTTGCTTTTGGCTGAGTGAATTTGAAGTTGAAAAAGGTTAACCCAGCCTCTACTCAATTGTCCAATTCTTTATTATGGCGGGCTAGTCTCCGTTGATCCATTCGACTAGGCCCATATGTGTGTTATTAATTCCTAGAATCGTACTTGTTGGAATGACTTGTCCGATTTGAAGTGAGAGAGCTACTTTTTAGTGATCCAAACCATTCCTATATCTGAGGGGAACGCCCGTATCTGAATAAATAGTTCTAAAAATCTTCTTTGTTTCAACTACTTAGCAGACTTTTAAGACCGAATTTTGCTTTTGGCTAAGTGAATTTCAAGTCGTTATGGGATAACCTGGCTTGTAATAAGTTGTCCAAATCCTAAATATGGCGGGCTACTCTCCAGTGATCCATTGGACTAGGCCTGTATGTGTGTGACTAATTCGAAAAAATTATACCCGTTTTAGTGAGTTGTCCGATTTCAAGTCAGAGGGCTACATTTTAGTGATCCAAACTATTGCTATGTCTGGAGGGAAGGCCCGTATGTGTGTGACTAGTTCTAAAAATCCTATACTTTCAACCACTTAGCTAACTTTTAAGACCAAATTTTGCATTTGGCTAAGTGAATTTTAAGTCGATAAAGGGGTAACCTATCCTCTACTCAATTGTCCAAATCCTTAAAATGGCGGGCTAGTTTTCGGTGATCCATTCGAATATGCCCGTATATGTGTGAGTAATTCTAAAAATCCTATTTGTTTCAACGACTTAGCCAACTTTTAAGACCAAATTTTGCATTTGGCTAAGTGAATTTCAAGTCGAAAAGGGGTAACTCCGGCCTCTAGTCAATTGTCCAAATCTATAATATGACGGGCTACTTTCCAGTGATCCATTTGAGTAGGCCCGTTTATGTGTAACTAATTTGTTCGTTACTTGGATCTTAGTGATTGGACCTTCCATCGAGTTGTTTTCTAGCTGGGCCCGGCGTTGAAATTGTTTTAAATGTTTAATCGAAGTTTTTAATCATTAAAAGTGTTTTATCGCGCTTGATGGATATCCAACTATTAAGATCTTGTGGGCCTTGGATTAGCATTGGATTTTGGTCAAGAGTGGATGCCACCGGTTGGTGAAGGGCATGGTGTGTCGTAAAGGCTGTTATGTAAAGGTAATGGTGGCATCCATTACACATTACGGGGTTGTAACGGTCGTTCCAGAAAAAATAACCTGTAACAGATGTTAACGGTTTCTTATGCCTCCTTTAAAGGCTATAACCTCCACTTAATGGTCTATTTCAGGGCTGATTTCGGTTTTTCATTTTTTTTTTCAAAGCTACAATACAGATAAAGGTTAGAAGGGTATCTAATTGTTAAGATCTTTTCGGCACTTGGACTAACCCGGGATTTTGGTGAAGAAGAGTGAAGGGACTTTGTCAATTTGGTGCATAGAGGTAGAGATATAGACTTTTGACGGTATCAGCTACATACAGAAGTTTGTAGGGATGAGGAGGATCATAGCTGATACTCTAGTTTGAAACCCAAACTTTTTATCATGGAGGACTACTTTCCAGTGACTAAGAAAATTTTAAGTCGAAAAGGGGTAGCCTGGCCTCTCCTCAATTGTCGAAATCACTAACATCGATGGCTGCTTTCTAGTGATCCATTCGACTGGTTCCGTATGCGTGTGGCTAATTCTAAAAATCATACCTGTTTCAATGACTTGTCCTATTTCAAGTCAGAGGGCTACTTTTTAGTGATCCAAACCATTCATATGTCTGGGGGGAAGGCCCGTATGTGTGTGACCAATTCTAGAAATCTTATTTGTTTCAATGATTTAGCCGACTTTTAAGACGAAACTTTGCATTTGGCTAAGTAAATATCAAGTCGAAAAGGGGTAACCCGGCCTCTACTCGATTGTCCAAATCATTATCTTAGAGGACTACTTTGATTACTTTCCAGTGACTAAGAAAATTTGAAGTCGAAAAGTGGTAGCTCAGCTTCTACTCAATTGTCGAAATCATTAACATGGAGGGCTACTTGCTATTGATCCATTTGACTGGTTCCTTATGCGTGTGGCTAATTCTAAAAATCATACCTGTTTCAATGACTTGTCCGATTTCAAGTCAGAGGGCTACTTTCTAGTGATCCAAACCATTCATATGTCTGGTGGAAAGGCCCGTATGTGTATGACTAGTTCTAAAAATCTAATTTGATTCAACGACTTAGCTGACTTTTAAGACCAAATTTTGCATTTGGCCAAATTAATTTCTTGTCGAAAAGGGATAACCCGGCCTCTACATTGCTCGAATCCTTAATATGGCGGGCCACTATCTAGTGATCCATTCGACTAAGACTGTATGTGTGTGACTAATTCTAAAAATCCTACATGTTTCAATGACTTGTCCGATTTCAAGTCAGAGGGTTACTTTTAAGTGATCCAAACCATTCATATGTCTGGGGAAAGGCCTATATCTGTATGAATAGTTCTAGAAATCCTATTTGATTTAACGACTTAGCGGACTCTTTAGACCAAAATTTGCATTTGCCCAAGTAAATTTCATGTCAAAAAGTGGTAACCCGGCCTTTGCTCAATTGTCCAAATCCTTAATATAGCCGGCTACTTTCCAGTGATCCATTCGACTAGCCCCGTATATGTGTGAGTAATTCTAAAAATCATACATGTGTCAATTATTTGTCCGATTCCAAGTTAGAAGCCTACTTTCTTGTGATCTAAACCATTCATATGACTGGGGGAAAGGCCCGTATGTGTATGACTAGTGGTAAGAATCAAATTTGTTTCAACGACTTAGCCGACTTTTAAGACCAAATTTATCATTCGGCTAAGGAAATTTTAAGTCGAAAAGGGATAAGTCGGCTTCTACTCATTTGTCCAAATCCTGAATATGTCGTGCTACTATCCAGTGATCCATTCGACTAAGACTGTATGTGTGTGATTAATTCTAAAAATCATACATGTTTCAATGACTTGTCCGATTTCAAGTCAGAGGGCTACTTTTTAGTGATCCAAACCATTCATATGTCTGGAGGGGAAGGCCCGTATGTGTGTGACCAATAATAGAAATCTTATTTGTTTCAATGATTTAGCCGACTTTTAAGGTGAAGCTTTGCATTTGGCTAAGTAAATTTCAAGTTGAAAAGGGGTATCCTGACCTCTATTCTATCGTCCAAATCTTTAATATGGCGGGCTACTCTCCTGTGATCCATTCGACTAGGCCCGTATATGTGTGACGAATTCTTAGAATAATTTTTGTTTGAATGAGTTGTCCGATTTGAAGTCAGAGGGCTACTTTTTAGTGATCCAAACCGTTCTTATGTCTGAGGGGAATGCCCGTATCCGTATTTATAGTTGTAAAAATCCTATTTTTTTCAACGACTTAGCCGACTTTTAAGACAAAATTTTGCATTTGGCTAAGTAAATTTCTTGTCGAAAAGGGATAACCCGACCTCTACTCATTTGTCCAAATCCCGATTATGTCGTGCTACTATCCAGTGATCCATTCGACTAAGACTGTATGCTTGTGACTAATTCTAAAAATCATACATGTTTCAATGACTTGTCCGATTTCAAGTCAGAGGGCTACGTTTTAGTGATCCAAACTGTTCATATGTCTCGGGGAAGGCCTATATCTGTATGAATAGTTTTAGAAATCCTATTTGATTCAACGACATGGCCGACTTTTAAGACCAAACATTGCATTTGGCTAAGTAAATTTCAAGTCGAAAAGTGGTAACCCGACCTCTATTCTATTGTCCAAATCTTTAATATGTCGGGCTACTCTCCGGTGATCCATTCGACTTGGCCCGTACGTGTGCGACTAATTCTTAAAATCATTTCTGTTTAAATGAGTTGTCTGATTGGAAGTCAGAGGGCTACTTTCTTGTGATCCAAACCATTCATATGTCTGGGGGAAAGGCCCGTATGTGTATGACTAGTTCTACGAATACAATTTGTTTCAACGACATAGCCGAATTTTAAGACCAAATTTGAAGTCGAAAAGGGGTGGCCCGACCTCTTACTCATTTTTTGAAATCATTAACATGGAGGGCTACTTTCTAGTTATCCATTCTTCTGGTTCCGTATGCTTGTGGCTAGTTCTAAAAATAATACCTGTTTCAACGACTTGTCCGATTTCAAGTCAGAGGGCTACTTTCTAGCGATCCAAACCATTCATATGTCTGGTGGAAAGGCCTGTATGTGTATGAATAGTTTTAAAAATCCAATTTGTTTTAATGACTTAGCTGACTTTTAAGACCAAATTTTGCTGTTGGCTAAATAAATTTCTACTCGAAAAGGGATAACCCGGCCCCTACTCAATTGTTCAAATCCGTAATATGGCTGGCTACTATCCAGTGATCCGTTCGACTAAGACTGTATGTTTGTGACTAATTCTAAAAATCATATATGTTTCAATGTCTTGTTCGATTTTAAGTCAGGGGGTTACTTTTTAGTGATCCAAACCATTCATATGTCTGGGGAAATGCCTATATCTGTATGAATAGTTCTAGAAATCTTATTTGATTCTATGACTTAGCCGACTTGTAAGACCAAAATTTTCATTTGGCTAAGTAAATTTCAAGTCGAAAAGGGGTAACCCGGCCTCTGATCAATTGTCCAGATCCTTAATATAACGGGCTACTTGCAGTGATCCATTCGACTAGGCCCGTATATGTGTGACCTATTCTAAAAATCATACATGTTTCAAGGACTTGTCTGATTTCAAGTCAGAGGGCTACTTTCTAGTGATCCAAACCATTCACATGTCTGGGGGAAAGGCCTGTATGTGTATGACTCGTTCTAAAAATCCAATTTGTCTCAACGACTTAGCCGACTTTTAAGTCCAAATTTTGCATTTGGCTAAGTAAATTTCTGGTTGAATAGGGATAACACGGCCTCTACTCAATTGTCCGAATCCTTAATATGTCAGGTTACTATCCAGTGATCCGTTCGACTAAGACTGTATGTGTGTGACTAATTGTAAAAATCATACATGTTTCAATGACTTGTCCGATTTCAAATAAGAGGGCTACTTTCTTGTGATCCAAACCATTCATATGTCTGGGAGAAAGGCCCGTATGTGTATGACTAGTTCTACGAATACAATTTGTTTCAACGACTTAGCCGACTTTTAAGACCAAATTTTGCATTTGGCTAGGTAAATTTCTAGTCGAAAAGGGTTAACCTGGCCCCTATTGAATTGTTCATATCCTTAATATGGTGGGCTACCATCCACTTATCCATTCGACTAAGACTGTATGCGTGTGTGTGACTAAGTCTAAAAATCTTACCTGTTTCAATGATTTGTCCGATTTCAAGTCAGAGGGCTACTTTTTAGTAATCCACACCATTCGTATTTCTGGAGGAAGGCCTATATTTGTATGAATAGTTCTAGAAATCCTATTTGATTCAACGACATGACCGACTTTTAAGACCAAACTTTGCATTTGGCTAAGTAAATTTCAAGTCGAAAAGGGGTAACCCGACCTCTATTGTATTGTCCAAATCCTTAATATGGAGGGTTACTCTCTGGTGATCCATTCGACTAGGCCCGTTCATGTGTGACTAATTCTTAAAATCATTTCTGTTTGAATGAGTTGTCCAATTGGAAGTCAAAGGGCTACTTTTTAGTGATCCAAACCATTCTTATGTCTGAGGGCAAGGCCCGTATCTGTATGAATAGTTATAAAAATCCTATTTGTTTGATCGACTTGGCCGACTTTTATACAAAATTTTGCATTTGGCTAAGTGAATTTCAAGTCGATAACGGGTAACCTGTCCTCTACTCGATTAGCCAATGCCTTAATATGGAGGGCTACTCTCCAGTGATCCATTCGACAAAGCCCGTATCTTTGGAACTAATTCTTAAAATCTTACCTGTTTCAATGATTTGTCCGATTTCAAGTTAGAGGGGTACATTTTAGTGATCCAAACGATTCATATGTCTGGGGTTAAGCCCGTATGTGTGCAACTCGTTCTAGAAATCTTATTTGTTTCAACGACTTAGCCGACTTTTAAGTCCAAACTTTACATTTGGCCATGTAAATATAAAGTCGAAAAGGGGTAACCCGGCCTCTACTCAATTGTCCAAATCGTTATCATGGATGACTACTTTCCGGTGAATAAAAAAATTTGAAGTCGAAAAGTGGTGGCGCGGCCTCTACTAAATTTCTGAAATCATTAACCTGGATGACTACTTTCTTGTGATCCATTCGATTGGTTCCGTTTGCGTGTGGCTAATTCTAAAAATAATACCTGTTTCAATGACTTGTTCGATTTCAAGTCGGAGGGCTACTTTCTAGTGATCCAAACCATTCCCATGTCTAGGAGAAGGTCCCGTATGTGTATGACTAGTTCTAAAAATCCAATTTGTTTCAACGACTTAGCCGACTTTTAAGACCAAAATTTTAATTTGGCTAAGTAAATTTCTGGTCGAAAAGGGATAACCCGGCCTCTACTCAATTGTCCAAATCCTTAATATGTCGGGCTACTATCCAGTGATCCATTCGACTAAGACTGTATGTGTGACTAATTCTAAAAATCATACATGTTTCAATGACTTGTCCGATTTCAAGTCAGAGGGCTACTTTCTTGTGATCCAAACCATTCATATGTCTGGGGGAAAGGCCCGTATGTGTATGACTAGTTCTAAGAATCCAATTTGTTTCAACGACTTAGCCGACTTTTATGACCAAATTTTGCATTTGGCTAAGTAAATTTCTAGTCGAAAACGGATAACCCGGCCTCTACTCAATTGTTCAAATCCTTAATATGGCGGGCTACTATCCAGTGATCCATTCGACTAAGTCTGTATGTGTGTGACTAATTCTAAAAATCATATATGTTTCAATGACTTGTCCCTTCAAGTCAGAGGGTTACGTTTTAGTGATCCAAGCCATTCATATGTCTGTGGAAATGCCTATATCTATATGAATAGTTCTCGAAATCCTATTTGATCCTTCGACTAAGCAGACTTGTAATTCCAAAATTTTCATTTGGCTAAGTAAATTTGAAGTCGAAAAGGGGTAATGTGGCCTCTGATCAATTGTCCAAATCCTTAATATAACGGGCTACTTTGCAGTGATCCATTCGACTAGGCCCGTATATGTGTGACCTACTCTAAAAATCATACATGTTTCAATGACTTGTCCGATTTCAAGTCAGAGGGCTACTTTCTAGTGATCCAAACCATTCAAATGTCTGGGAGAAAGGCTTGTATGTGTATGGCTAGTTCTAAAAATCCAATTTGTGTCAACGACTTAGCCGACTTTTAAGTCCAAATTTTGCATTTGACTAAGTAAATTTCTGGTTGAATAGGGATAACCCGGCCTCTACTCAATTGTCCAAATCCATAATATGTCAGGTTACTATTCTGTGATCCATTCAACTAAGACTGTATGTGTGTGACTAATTCTAAAAATCATACATATTTCAATGACTTGTTCGATTTCAAGTCAGAGGGCTTCTTTCTAGTGATCCAAACCATTCACATGTCTGGGAGAAAGGCCCGTATGTGTATGACTAGTTCTAAAAATCCAATTTGTCTCAACGACTTAGCCGACTTTTAAGTCCAAATTTTGCATTTGGCTAAGTAAATTTCTGGTTGAATAGGGATAACACGGCCTCTACTCAATTGTCCAAATCCTTAATATGTCAGGTTACTATCCAGTGATCCGTTCGACTAAGACTGTATGTGTGTGACTAATTCTAAAAATCATACATGTTTCAATGACTTGTCCGATTTCAAGTTAGAGGGCTACTTTCTTGTGATCCAAACCATTCATTCTGAGGGAAAGGCCCGTATGTGTATGACTAGTTCTACGAATACAATTTGTTTCAACGACTTAGCCGACTTTTAAGACCAAATTTTGCATTTGGCTAAGTAAATTTCTAGTCGAAAAGGGATAACCCGGCCCCTACTCAATTGTTCAAATCCTTAATATGGCAGGCTACCATCCACTGATCCATTCGACTAAGACTGTATGCGTGTGTGTGACCAATTCTAAAAATCATACCTGTTTCAATGATTTGTCCGATTTCAAGTCAGAGGGCTACTTTTTAGTGATCCACACCATTCGTATGTCTGGAGGAAGGCCTATATTTGTATGAATAGTTCTAGAAATCCTATTTGATTCAACGACATGGCCGACTTTTAAGACCAAACTTTGCATTTGGCTAAGTAAATTTCAAGTCGAAAAGGGGTAACCCGACCTCTATTGTATTGTCCAAATCCTTAATATGGAGGGTTACTCTCCGGTGATCCATTCGACTAGGCCCGTTCGTGTGTGACTAATTCTTAAAATCATTTCTGTTTGAATGAGTTGTCCAATTGGAAGTCAGAGGGCTACTTTCTTGTGATCCAAACCATTCATATGTCTGGGGGAAAGGCCCGTATGTGTATGACTAGTTCTACGAATACAATTTGTTTCAACGACATAGCCGACTTTTAAGACCAAATTTTGCATTTGGCTAGGTAAATTTCTAGTCGAAAAGGGATAACCCGGCCTCTACTCAATTGTTCAAATCCTTAATATGGCGGGCTACTATCCAGTGATCCATTCGACTAAGACTGTATGTGTGTGACTAATTCTAAAAATCATATATGTTTCAATGACTTGTCCAATTTCAAGTCAGAGGGTTACTTTTTGGTGATCCAAGCCATTCATATGTCTGTGGAAATGCCTATATCTGTATGAATAGTTCTCGAAATCCTATTTGATCCTTCGACTAAGCCGACTTGTAATACCAAAATTTTCATTTGGCTAAGTAAATTTGAAGTCGAAAAGGGGTAATGTGGCCTCTGATCAATTGTCCAAATCCTTAATATAACGGGGTACTTTGCAGTGATCCATTCGACTAGGCCCGTATATGTGTGACCTACTCTAAAAATCATACATGTTTCAATGACTTGTCCGATTTCAAGTCAGAGGGCTACTTTCTTGTGATCCAAACCATTCATATATTTGGGGGAAAGGCCCGTATGTGTATGACTAGTTCTAAGAATCCAATTTGTTTCAACGACTTAGCCGACTTTTATGACCAAATTTTGCATTTGGCTAAGTAAATTTCTAGTCGAAAAGGGATAACCCGGCCTCTACTCAATTGTTCAAATCCTTAAAATGGCGGGCTACTATCCACTGATCCATTCGACTAAGACTGTATGTGTGTGACTAATTCTAAAAATCATACGTGTTTCAATGATTTGTCCGATTTCAAGTCAGAAGTCTACTTTTTAGTGATCCAAACCCTTAATATATTTAGGGGAAGGTTTATATCTGTATGAATACTTCTAGAAATCCTATTTGATTCAACGACTTAGCCGTCTTTTAAATCCAAAGTTTGCTTTTGGCTGAGTAAATTTGAAGTTGAAAAAGGTTAACCCAGCCTCTACTGAATTGTCCAATTCTTTATTATGGCGGGCTACTCTCCTTTGATCCATTCGACTAGGCCCATATGTGTGTTATTAATTCCTAGAATCGTACTTGTTAGAATGACTTGTCCGATTTGGAGTGAGAGAGCTACTTTTTAGTGATCCAAACCATTCCTATATTTGAGGGGAACGCCCGTATCTGAATAAATAGTTCTAAAAATCTTCTTTGTTTCAACTACTTAGCAGACTTTTAAGACCGAATTTTGCTTTTGGCTAAGTGAATTTCAAGTCGTTATGGGATAACCTGGCTTGTAATAAGTTGTCCAAATCCTAAATATGGCGGGCTACTCTCCAGTGATCCATTGGACTAGGCCTGTATGTGTGTGACTAATTCGAAAAATTATACCCGTTTTAGTGAGTTGTCCGATTTCAAGTCAGAGGGCTACATTTTAGTGATCCAAACTATTGCTATGTCTGGAGGGAAGGCCCGTATGTGTGTGACTAGTTCTAAAAATCCTATTCTTTCAACCACTTAGCTAACTTTTAAGACCAAATTTTGCATTTGGCTAAGTGAATTTTAAGTCGATAAAGGGGTAACCCGGCCTCTGATCAGTTGTCCAGATCCTTAATATAACGGGCTACTTTGCAGTGATCCATTCGACTAGGCCCGTATATGTGTGACCTATTCTAAAAATCATACATGTTTCAAGGACTTGTCTGATTTCAAGTCAGAGGGCTACTTTCTAGTGATCCAAACCATTCACATGGCTGGGGGAATGGCCTGTATGTGTATGACTAGTTCTAAAAATCCAATTTGTCTCAACGACTTAGCCGACTTTTAAGTCCAAATTTTGCATTTGGCTAAGTAAATTTCTGGTTGCATAGGGATAACACGGCCTCTACTCAATTGTCCGAATCCTTAATATGTCAGGTTACTATCCAGTGATCCGTTCGACTAAGACTGTATGTGTGTGACTAATTCTAAAAATCATACATGTTTCAATGACTTGTCCGATTTCAAGTAAGAGGGCTACTTTCTTGTGATCCAAACCATTCATATGTCTGGGAGAAAGGCCCGTATGTGTATGACTAGTTCTACGAATACAATTTGTTTCAACGACTTAGCCGACTTTTAAGACCAAATTTTGCATTTGGCTAGGTAAATTTCTAGTCGAAAAGGGATAACCCAGCCCCTACTCAATTGTTCAAATCCTTAATATGGCGGGCTACCATCCACTTATCCATTCGACTAAGACTGTATGCGTGTGTGTGACTAATTCTAAAAATCTTACCTGTTTCAATGATTTGTCCGATTTCAAGTCAGAGGGCTACTTTTTAGTAATCCACACCATTCGTATTTCTGGAGGAAGGCCTATATTTGTATGAAAAGTTCTAGAAATCCTATTTGATTCAACGACATGACCGACTTTTAAGACCAAACTTTGCATTTGGCTAAGTGAATTTCAAGTCGAAAAGGGGTAACCCGACCTCTATTGTATTGTCCAAATCCTTAATATGGAGGGTTACTCTCCGGTGATCCATTCGACTAGGCCCGTTCATGTGTGACTAATTCTTAAAATCATTTCTGTTTGAATGAGTTGTCCAATTGGAAGTCAAAGGGCTACTTTTTAGTGATCCAAACCATTCTTATGTCTGAGGGCAAGGCCCGTATCTGTATGAATAGTTATAAAAATCCTATTTGTTTGATTGACTTGGCCGACTTTTATACAAAATTTTGCATTTGGCTAAGTGAATTTCAAGTCGATAACGGGTAACCCGTCCTCTACTCGATTGGCCAATGCCTTAATATGGAGGGCTACTCTCCAGTGATCCATTCGACAAAGCCCTTATCTTTGGAACTAATTCTTAAAATCTTACCTGTTTCAATGATTTGTTCGATTTCAAGTTAGAGGGGTACATTTTAGTGATCCAAACGATTCATATGTCTGGGGGTAAGCCCGTATGTGTGCAACTCGTTCTAGAAATCTTTTTTGTTTCAACGACTTAGCCGACTTTTAAGTCCAAACTTTACATTTGGCCATGTAAATATAAAGTCGAAAAGGGGTAACCCGGCCTCTACTCAATTGTCGAAATCGTTATCATGGATGACTACTTTCCGGTGAATAAAAAAAATTTGAAGTCGAAAAGGGGTGGCGCGGCCTCTACTGAATTTCTGAAATCATTAACCTGGATGACTACTTTCTTGTGATCCATTCGACTGGTTCCGTTTGCGTGTGGCTAATTCTAAAAATTATACCTGTTTCAATGACCTGTTCGATTTCAAGTCAGAGGGCTACTTTCTAGCGATCCAAACCATTCACATGTCTGGGGGAAAGGTCCGTATGTGTATGACTAGTTCTAAAAATCCAATTTGTTTCAACGACTTAGCCGACTTTTAAGTCCAAATTTTTCATTTGGCTAAGTAAATTTCTGGTCGAAAAGGGATAACCCGGCCTCTACTCAATTGTCCAAATCCTTAATATGTCGGGCTTCTATCCAGTGATCCATTTGACTACGACTGTATGTGTGACTAATTCTAAAAATCATACATGTTTCAATGACTTGTCCGATTTCAAGTCAGAGGGCTACTTTCTTGTGATCCAAACCATTCATATGTTTGGGGGAAAGGCCCGTATGTGTATGACTAGTTCTAAGAATCCAATTTGTTTCAACGACTTAGCCAACTTTTATGACCAAATTTTGCATTTGGCTAAGTAAATTTCTAGTCGAAAAGGGATAACCCAGCCTCTACTCAATTTTTCAAATCCTTAATATGGCGGGCTACTATCCAGTGATCCATTCGACTAAGACTGTATGTGTGTGACTAATTCTAAAAATCATATATGTTTCAATGACTTGTCCAATTTCAAGTCAGAGGGTTACTTTTTAGTGATCCAAGCCATTCATATGTCTGTGGAAATGCCTATCTCTGTATGAATAGTTGTCGAAATCCTATTTGATCCTTCGACTAAGCAGACTTGTTATACCAAAATTTTCATTTGGCAAAGTAAATTTGAAGTCGAAAAGGGGTAATGTGGCCTCTGATCAATTGTCCAAATCCTTAATATAACGGGCTACTTTGCAGTGATCCATTCGACTAGGCCCGTATATGTGTGACCAACTCTAAAAATCATACATGTTTCAATGACTTGTCCGATTTCAAGTCAGAGGGCTACTTTCTAGTGATCCAAACCATTCAAATGTCTGGGAGAAAGGCCTGTATGTGTATGGCTAGTTCTAAAAATCTAATTTGTCTCAACGACTTAGCCGACTTTTAAGTCCAAATTTTGCATTTGGCTAAGTAAATTTCTGGTTGAATAGGGATAACCCGGCCTCTACTCAATTGGCCAAATCCTTAATATGTCAGGTTACTATTCAGTGATCCATTCGACTAAGACTGTATGTGTGTGACTAATTCTAAGAATCATACATGTTTCAATGACTTGTTCGATTTCAAGTCAGAGGGCTACTTTCTAGTGATCCAAACCATTCACATGTCAGGGAGAGGCCCGTATGTGTATGACTAGTTCTAAAAATCCAATTTGTGTCAACGACTTAGCCGACTTTTAAGTCCAAATTTTGCATTTGGCTAAGTAAATTTCTGGTTGAATAGGGATAACCCGGCCTCTACTCAATTGTCCAAATCCTTAATATGTCAGGTTACTATCCAGTGATCCGTTCGACTAAGACTGTATGTGTGTGACTAATTCTAAAAATCATACATGTTTCAATGACTTGTCCGATTTCAAGTTAGAGGGCTACTTTCTTGTGATCCAAACCATTCATATGTTTGGGGGAAAGGCCCGTATGTGTATGACTAGTTCTACGAATACAATTTGTTTCAACGACTTAGCCGACTTTTAAGACCAAATTTTGCATTTGGCTAGGTAAATTTCTAGTAGAAAAGGGATAACCCGGCCCCTACTCAATTGTTCAAATCCTTAATATGGCGGGCTACCATCCACTGATCCATTCGACTAAGACTGTATGCGTGTGTGTGACTAATTCTAAAAATCATACCTGTTTCATTGATTTGTCCGATTTCAAGTCAGAGGGCTACTTTTTAGTGATCCACACCATTCATAGGTCTGGAGGAAGGCCTATATTTGTATGAATAGTTCTAGAAATCCTATTTGATTCAACGACATGGCCGACTTTTAAGACAAAACTTTGCATTTGGCTAAGTAAATTTCAAGTCGAAAAGGGGTAACCCGACCTCTATTGTATTGTCCAAATCCTTAATATGGAGGGTTACTCTCCGGTGATCCATTCGACTAGGCCCGTTCGTGTATGACTAATTCTTAAAATCATTTTTGTTTGAATGAGTTGTCCAATTGGAAGTCAGAGGGCTACTTTTTAGTGATCCAAACCATTCTTATGTCTGAGGGCAAGGCCCGTATCTGTATGAATAGTTATAAAAATCCTATTTGTTTGATCGACTTGGCCGACTTTTATACAAAAGTTTGCATTTGGCTAAGTGAATTTCATGTCGATAACGGGTAACCCGTCCTCTACTCGATTGGCCAATGCCTTAATATGGACGGCTACTCTCCAGTGATCCTTTCGACAAAGCCCGTATCTTTGGAACTAATTCTTAAAATCTTACCTGTTTAAATGATTTGTCCGATTTCAAGTTAGAGGGGTACATTTTAGTGATCCAAACCATTCATATGTCTGGGGGTAAGCCCGTATGTGTGCAACTCGTTCTAGAAATCTTTTTTGTTTCAACGACTTAGCCGACTTTTAAGACCAAACTTTACATTTGGCCATGTAAATATAAAGTCGAAAAGGGGTAACCCGGCCTCTACTCAAATTGTCCAAATCGTTATCATGGATGACTACTTTCCGGTGAATAAAAAAAATTTGAAGTCGAAAAGGGGTGGCGCGGCCTCTACTGAATTTCTGAAATCATTAACCTGGATGACTACTTTCTTGTGATCCATTCGACTGGTTCCGTTTGCGTGTGGCTAATTCTAAAAATTATACCTGTTTCAATGACCTGTTCGATTTCAAGTCAGAGGGCTACTTTCTTGTGATCCAAACCATTCCCATGTCTGAGGGAAGGTCCCGTATGTGTATGACTAGTTCTAAAAATCCAATTTGTTTCAACGACTTAGCCGACTTTTAAGTCCAAAATTTTAATTTGGCTAAGTAAATTTCTGGTCGAAAAGGGATAACCCGGCCTCTACTCAATTGTCCAAATCCTTAATATGTCGGGCTTCTATCCAGTGATCCATTCGACTACGACTGTATGTGTGACTAATTCTAAAAATCATACATGTTTCAATGACTTGTCCAATTTCAAGTCAGAGGGCTACTTTCTTGTGATCCAAACCATTCATATGTTTGGGGGAAAGGCCCGTATGTGTATGACTAGTTCTAAGAATCCAATTTGTTTCAACGACTTAGCCGACTTTTATGACCAAATTTTGCATTTGGCTAAGTAAATTTCTAGTCGAAAAGGGATGACCCGGCCTCTACTCAATTGTTCAAATCCTTAATATGGCGGGCTACTATCTACTGATCCATTCGACTAAGACTGTATGTGTGTGACTAATTCTAAAAATCATACGTGTTTCAATGATTTGTCCGATTTCAAGTCAGAAGTCTACTTTTTAGTGATCCAAACCCTTAATATATTTAGGGGAAGGCTTATATCTGTATGAATACTTCTAGAACTCCTATTTGATTCAACGTCTTAGCCGTCTTTTAAATCCAAAGTTTGCTTTTGGCTGAGTAAATTTGAAGTTGAAAAAGGTTAACCCAGCCTCTACTCAATTGTCCAATTCTTTATTATGGCGGGCTACTCTCCTTTGATCCATTCGACTAGGCCCATATGTGTGTTATTAATTCCTAGAATCGTACTTGTTGGAATGACTTGTCCGATTTGAAGTGAGAGAGCTACTTTTTAGTGATCCAAACCATTCCTATATCTGAGGGGAACGCCCGTATCTGAATAAATAGTTCTAAAAATCTTCTTTGTTTCAACTACTTAGCAGACTTTTAAGACCGAATTTTGCTTTTGGCTAAGTGAATTTCAAGTCGTTATGGGATAACCTGGCTTGTAATAAGTTGTCCAAATCCTAAATATGGCGGGCTACTCTCCAGTGATCCATTGGACTAGGCCTGTATGTGTGTGACTAATTCGAAAAAATTATACCCGTTTTAGTGAGTTGTCCGATTTCAAGTCAGAGGGCTACATGTTAGTGATCCAAACTATTGCTATGTCTGGAGGGAAGGCCCGTATGTGTGTGACTAGTTCTAAAAATCCTATTCTTTCAACCACTTAGCTAACTTTTAAGACCAAATTTTGCATTTGGCTAAGTGAATATTAAGTCGATAAAGGGGTAACCTATCCTCTACTCAATTGTCCAAATCCTTAAAATGGCAGGCTAGTTTTCGGTGATCCATTCGAATATGCCCGTATATGTGTGAGTAATTCTAAAAATCCTATTTGTTTCAACGACTTAGCCAACTTTTAAGACCAAATTTTGGATTTGGCTACGTGAATTTCAAGTCGAAAAGGGGTAACTCCGGCCTCTAGTCAATTGTCCAAATCTATAATATGACGGGCTACTTTCCAGTGATCCATTTGAGTAGGCCCGTTTATGTGTAACTAATTTGTTCGTTACTTGGATCTTAGTGATTGGAACTTCCATCGAGTTGTTTTCTAGCTGGGCCCGACGCTGAAATTGTTTTAAATGTTTAATCGAAGTTTTTAATCATTAAAAGTGTTTTATCGCGCTTGATGGATATCCAACTATTAAGATCTTGTGGGCCTTGGATTAGCATTGGATTTTGGTCAAGAATGGATGCCACCGGTTGGTGAAGGGCATGGTGTGTCGTAAAGGCTGTTATGTAAAGGTAATGGTGGCATCCATTACACATTACGGGGTTGTAACGGTCGTTCCAGAAAAAATAACCTGTAACAGATGTTAACGGTTTCTTATGCCTCCTTTAAAGGCCATAACCTCCACTTAATGGTCTGTTTCAGGGTAGATTTCGGTTTTTCATTTTTTTTTCAAAGCTACAATACAGATAAAGGTTAGAAGGGTATCTAATTGTTAAGATCTTTTCGGCACTTGGACTAACCTGGGATTTTGGTGAAGAAGAGTGAAGGGACTTTGTCAATTTGGTGCATAGAGGTAGAGATATAGACTTTTGACGGTATCAGCTACATACAGAAGTTTGTAGGGATGAGGAGGATCATAGCTGATACTCTAGTTTGAAACCCAAACTTTTTATCATGGAGGACTACTTTCCAATGACTAAGAAAAATTTAAGTCGAAAAGGGGTAGCCTGGCCTCTCCTCAATTGTCGAAATCACTAACATCGATGGCTGCTTTCTAGTGATCCATTCGACTGGTTCCGTATGCGTGTGGCTAATTCTAAAAATCATACCTGTTTCAATGACTTGTCCGATTTCAAGTCAGATGGCTACTTTTTAGTGATCCAAACCATTCATATGTCTGGGGGGAAGGCCCGTATGTGTGTGACCAATTCTAGAAATCTTATTTGTTTCAATGATTTAGCCGACTTTTAAGACGAAACTTTGCATTTGGCTAAGTAAATATCAAGTCGAAAAGGGGTAACCCGGCCTCTACTCGATTGTCCAAATCATTATCTTAGAGGACTACTTTGATTACTTTCCAGTGACTAAGAAAATTTGAAGTCGAAAAGTGGTAGCTCAGCTTCTACTCAATTGTCGAAATCATTAACATGGAGGGCTACTTGCTATTGATCCATTTGACTGGTTCCTTATGCGTGTGGCTAATTCTAAAAATCATACCTGTTTCAATGACTTGTCCGATTTCAAGTCAGAGGGCTACTTTCTAGTGATCCAAACCATTCATATGCCTGGTGGAAAGGCCCGTATGTGTATGACTAGTTCTAAAAATCTAATTTGATTCAACGACTTAGCCGACTTTTAAGACCAAATTTTGCATTTGGCCAAATTAATTTCTTGTCGAAAAGGGATAAGCCGGCCTCTACATTGCTCGAATCCTTAATATGGCGGGCTACTATCTAGTGATCCATTCGACTAAGACTGTATGTGTGTGACTAATTCTAAAAATCCTACATGTTTCAATGACTTGTCCGATTTCAAGTCAGAGGGTTACTTTTAAGTGATCCAAACCATTCATATGTCTGGGGAAAGGCCTATATCTGTATGAATAGTTCTAGAAATCTTATTTGATTTAACGACTTAGCGGACTCTTTAGACCAAAATTTGCATTTGCCCAAGTAAATTTCATGTCAAAAAGGGGTAACCCGGCCTTTGCTCAATTGTCCAAATCCTTATCTTAGAGGACTACTTTCCAGTGACTAAGAAAATTTGAAGTCGAAAAGTGGTAGCTCAGCTTCTACTCAATTGTCGAAATCATTAACATGGAGGGCTACTTGCTATTGATCCATTTGACTGGTTCCTTATGCGTGTGGCTAATTCTAAAAATCATACCTGTTTCAATGACTTGTCCGATTTCAAGTCAGATGGCTACTTTTTAGTGATCCAAACCATTCATATGTCTGGGGGGAAGGCCCGTATGTGTGTGACCAATTCTAGAAATCTTATTTGTTTCAATGATTTAGCCGACTTTTAAGACGAAACTTTGCATTTGGCTAAGTAAATATCAAGTCGAAAAGGGGTAACCCGACCTCTACTCGATTGTCCAAATCATTATCTTAGAGGACTACTTTCCAGTGACTAAGAAAATTTGAAGTCGAAAAGTGGTAGCTCAGCTTCTACTCAATTGTCGAAATCATTAACATGGAGGGCTACTTGCTATTGATCCATTTGACTGGTTCCTTATGCGTGTGGCTAATTCTAAAAATCATACCTGTTTCAATGACTTGTCCGATTTCAAGTCAGAGGGCTACTTTCTAGTGATCCAAACCATTCATATGCCTGGTGGAAAGGCCCGTATGTGTATGACTAGTTCTAAAAATCTAATTTGATTCAACGACTTAGCCGACTTTTAAGACCAAATTTTGCATTTGGCCAAATTAATTTCTTGTCGAAATGGGATAAGCCGGCCTCTACATTGCTCGAATCCTTAGTATGGCGGGCTACTATCTAGTGATCCATTCGACTAAGACTGTATGTGTGTGACTAATTCTAAAAATCCTACATGTTTCAATGACTTGTCCGATTTCAAGTCAGAGGGTTACTTTTAAGTGATCCAAACCATTCATATGTCTGGGGAAAGGCCTATATCTGTATGAATAGTTCTAGAAATCTTATTTGATTTAACGACTTAGCGGACTCTTTAGACCAAAATTTGCATTTGCCCAAGTAAATTTCATGTCAAAAAGGGGTAACCCGGCCTTTGCTCAATTGTCCAAATCCTTAATATAGCCGGCTACTTTCCAGTGATCCATTCGACTAGCCCCGTATATTTGTGGGTAATTCTAAAAATCATACATGTGTCAATTATTTGTCCGATTCCAAGTTAGAAGCCTACTTTCTTGTGATCTAAACCATTCATATGACTGGGGGAAAGGCCCGTATGTGTATGACTAGTGGTAAGAATCAAATTTGTTTCAACGACTTAGCCGACTTTTAAGACCAAATTTATCATTCGGCTAAGGAAATTTCAAGTCGAAAAGGGATAAGTCGGCTTCTACTCATTTGTCCAAATCCTGAATATGTCGTGCTACTATCCAGTGATCCATTCGACTAAGACTGTATGTGTGTGATTAATTCTAAAAACCATACATGTTTCAATGACTTGTCCGATTTCAAGTCAGAGGGCTACTTTTTAGTGATCCAAACCATTCATATGTCTGGAGGGGAAGGCCCGTATGTGTGTGACCAATAATAGAAATCTTATTTGTTTCAATGATTTAGCCGACTTTTAAGGTGAAGCTTCGCATTTGGCTAAGTAAATTTCAAGTTGAAAAGGGGTAACCTGACCTCTATTCTATCGTCCAAATCTTTAATATGGCGGGCTACTCTCCTGTGATCCATTCGACTAGGCCCGTATATGTGTGACGAATTCTTAGAATAATTTCTGTTTGAATGAGTTGTCCGATTTGAAGTCAGAGGGCTACTTTTTAGTGATCCAAACCGTTCTTATGTCTGAGGGGAATGCCCGTATCCGTATGTATAGTTGTAAAAATCCTATTTGTTTCAACGACTTAGTCGACTTTTAAGACAAAATTTTGCATTTGGCTAAGTAAATTTCTTGTCGAAAAGGGATAACCCGACCTCTACTCATTTGTCCAAATCCCGATTATGTCGTGCAACTATCCAGTGATCCATTCGACTAAGACTGTATGCTTGTGACTAATTCTAAAAATCATACATGTTTCAATGACTTGTCCGATTTCAAGTCAGAGGGCTACGTTTTAGTGATCCAAACTGTTCATATGTCTCGGGGAAGGCCTATATCTGTATGAATAGTTTTAGAAATCCTATTGGATTCAACGACATGGCCAACTTTTAAGACCAAACATTGCATTTGGCTAAGTAAATTTCAAGTCGAAAAGTGGTAACCCGACCTCTATTCTATTGTCCAAATCTTTAATATGTCGGGCTACTCTCCAGTGATCCATTCGACTTGGCCCGTACGTGTGCGACTAATTCTTAAAATCATTTCTGTTTAAATGAGTTGTCTGATTGGAAGTCAGAGGGCTACTTTTTGGTGATTCAAACCATTCTTATGTCTGAGGGGAAGGCCCGTATCTGTATGAATAGTTCCAAAAATCCTATTTTTTTCAACGATATAGTCGACTTTTAAGACAAAATTTTGCATTTGGCTAAGTCAATTTCAAGTCGACAAGGGGTAACCGTCCTCTACTCAATTGTCCAAATCCTTAATATGGAGGGCTACTCTCCAGTGATCCGTTCGGCAAAGCCCGTATGTTTGTAACTAATTCTTAAAATCTTACCTGTTTCAATGACTTGTCCGATTTGAAGTCAGAGGGGTACTTTCTAGTGATCCAAACCATTCATGTCTGGGGGGAAAGCCCGTATGTGTGCAACTAGTTCTAGAAATCTTATTTGTTTCAACGACTTAGTCGACTTTTAAGACCAAACTTTACATTTGGCCATGTAAATATCGAGTCGAAAAGGGGTAACCCGGCCTCTACTCAATAGTCCAAATCATTATCATGGAGGACTACTTTCCATTGACTTCAAAAATTTGAAGTCGAAAAGGGGTGGCCCGGCCTCTTACTCATTTTTTGAAATCATTAACATGGAGGGCTACTTTCTAGTTATCCATTCTTCTGGTTCCGTATGCTTGTGGCTAGTTCTAAAAATAATACCTGTTTCAACGACTTGTCCGATTTCAAGTCAGAGGGCTACTTTCTAGCGATCCAAACCATTCATATGTCTGGTGGAAAGGCCTGTATGTGTATGAATAGTTTTAAAAATCCAATTTGTTTTAATGACTTAGCTGACTTTTAAGACCAAATTTTGTTGTTGGCTAAATAAATTTCTACTCGAAAAGGGATAACCCGGCCCCTACTCAATTGTTCAAATCCGTAATATGGCTGGCTACTATCCAGTGATCCGTTCGACTAAGACTGTATGTTTATGACTAATTCTAAAAATCATATATGTTTCAATGTCTTGTTCGATTTTAAGTCAGGGGGTTACTTTTTAGTGATCCAAACCATTGATATGTCTGGGGAAATGCCTATATCTGTATGAATAGTTCTAGAAATCTTATTTGATTCTACGACTTAGCCGACTTGTAAGACCGAAATTTTCATTTGGCTAAGTAAATTTCAAGTCGAAAAGGGGTAACCCGGCCTCTGATCAATTGTCCAGATCCTTAATATAACGGGCTACTTTGCAGTGATCCATTCGACTAGGCCCGTATATGTGTGACCTATTCTAAAAATCATACATGTTTCAAGGACTTGTCTGATTTCAAGTCAGAGGGTTACTTTCTAGTGATCCAAACCATTCACATGTCTGGGGGAAAGGCCTGTATGTGTGTGACTAGTTCTAAAAATCCAATTTGTCTCAACGACTTAGCCGACTTTTAAGTCCAAATTTTGCATTTGGCTAAGTAAATTTCTGGTTGAATAGGGATAACACGGCCTTTACTCAATTGTCCGAATCCTTAATATGTCAGGTTACTATCCAGTGATCCGTTCGACTAAGACTGTATGTGTGTGACTAATTCTAAAAATCATACATGTTTCAATGACTTGTCCGATTTCAAGTAAGAGGGCTACTTTCTTGTGATCCAAACCATTCATATGTCTGGGAGAAAGGCCCGTATGTGTATGACTAGTTCTACGGATACAATTTGTTTCAACGACTTAGCCGACTTTTAAGACCAAATTTTGCATTTGGCTAGGTAAATTTCTAGCCGAAAAGGGATAACCCGGCCCCTACTCAATTGTTCAAATCCTTAATATGGCGGGCTACCATCCACTTATCCATTCGACTAAGACTGTATGCGTGTGTGTGACTAATTCTAAAAATCTTACCTGTTTCAATGATTTGTCCGATTTCAAGTCAGAGGGCTACTTTTTAGTAATCCACACCATTCGTATTTCTGGAGGAAGGCCTATATTTGTATGAATAGTTCTAGAAATCCTATTTGATTCAACGACATGACCGACTTTTAAGACCAAACTTTGCATTTGGCTAAGTAAATTTCAAGTCGAAAAGGGGTAACCCGAGCTCTATTGTATTGTCCAAATCCTTAATATGGAGGGTTACTCTCCGGTGATCCATTCGACTAGGCCCGTTGATGTGTGACTAATTCTTAAAATCATTTCTGTTTGAATGAGTTGTCCAATTGGAAGTCAGAGGGCTACTTTTTAGTGATCCAAACCATTCTTATGTCTGAGGGCAAGGCCCGTATCTGTATGAATAGTTATAAAAATCCTATTTGTTTGATCGACTTGGCCGACTTTTATACAAAATTTTGCATTTGGCTAAGTGAATTTCAAGTTGATAACGGGTAACCCGTCCTCTACTGGATTGGCCAATGCCTTAATATGGAGGGCTACTCTCCAGTGATCCATTCGACAAAGCCGTTATCTTTGGAACTAATTCTTAAAATCTTACCTGTTTCAATGATTTGTCCGATTTCAAGTTAGAGGGGTACATTTTAGTGATCCAAACGATTCATATGTCTGGGGGTAAGCCCGTATGTGTGCAACTCGTTCTCGAAAGCTTATTTGTTTCAACGACTTAGCCGAGTTTTAAGTCCAAACTTTACATTTGGCCATGTAAATATAAAGTCGAAAAGGGGTAACCCGGCCTCTACTCAATTGTCCAAATCGTTATCATGGATGACTACTTTCCGGTGAATAAAAAAAATTTGAAGTCGAAAAGGGGTGGCGCGGCCTCTACTGAATTTCTGAAATCATTAACCTGGATGATTACTTTCTTGTGATCCATTCGACTGGTTCCGTTTGCGTGTGGCTAATTCTAAAAATAATACCTGTTTCAATGACCTGTTCGATTTCAACTCAGAGGGCTACTTTCTAGTGATCCAAACCATTCACATGTCTGAGGGAAGGTCCCGTATGTGTATGACTAGTTCTAAAAATCCAATTTGTTTCAACGACTTAGCCGGCTTTTAAGTCCAAAATTTTCATTTGGCTAAGTAAATTTCTGGTCGAAAAGGGATAACCCGGCCTCTACTCAATTGTCCAAATCCTTAATATGTCGGGCTTCTATCCAGTGATCCATTCGACTACGACTTTATGTGTGACTAATTCTAAAAATCATACATGTTTCAATGACTTGTCCGATTTCAAGTCAGAGGGCTACTTTCTTGTGATCCAAACCATTCATATGTTTGGGGGAAAGGCCCGTATGTGTATGACTAGTTCTAAGAATCCAATTTGTTTCAACGACTTAGCCGATTTTTATGACCAAATTTTGCATTTGGCTAAGTAAATTTCTAGTCGAAAAGGGATAACCCGGCCTCTACTCAATTGTTCAAATCCTTAATATGGTGGGCTACTATCCAGTGATCCATTCGACTAAGACTGTATGTGTGTGACTAATTCTAAAAATCATATATGTTTCAATGACTTGTCCAATTTCAAGTCAGAGGGGTACTTTTTAGTGATCCAAGCCATTCATATGTCTGTGGAAATGCCTATATTTGTATGAATAGTTCTCGAAATCCTATTTGATCCGTCGACTAAGCCGACTTGTAATACCAAAATTTTCATTTGGCTAAGTAAATTTGAAGTCGAAAAGGGGTAATGTGGCCTCTGATCAATTGTCCAAATCCTTAATATAACGGGCTACTTTGCAGTGATCCATTCGACTAGGCCCGTATATGTGTGACCAACTCTAAAAATCATACATGTTTCAATGACTTGTCCGATTTCAAGTCAGAGGGCTACTTTCTAGTGATCCAAACCATTCAAATGTCTGGGAGAAAGGCCTGTATGTGTATGGCTAGTTCTAAAAATCCAATTTCTCTCAACGACTTAGCCGACTTTTAAGTCCAAATTTTGCATTTGGCTAAGTAAATTTCTGGTTGAATAGGGATAACCCGGCCTCTACTCAATTGTCCAAATCCTTAATATGTCAGGTTACTATTCAGTGATCCATTCGACTAAGACTGTATGTGAGTGACTAATTCTAAAAATCATACATGTTTCAATGACATGTTCGATTTCAAGTCAGAGGGCTACTTTCTAGTGATCCAAACCATTCACATGTCTGGGAGAGGCCCGTATGTGTATGACTAGTTCTAAAAATCCAATTTGTCTCAACGACTTAGTCGACTTTTAAGTCCAAATTTTGCATTTGGCTAAGTAAATTTCTGGTTGAATAGGGATAGCCCGGCCTCTACTCAATTGTCCAAATCCTTAATATGTCAGGTTTCTATCCAGTGATCCGTTCGGCTAAGACTGTATGTGTGTGACTAATTCTAAAAATCATACATGTTTCAATGACTTGTCCGATTTCAAGTTAGAGGGCTACTTTCTTGTGATCCAAACCATTCATATGTCTGGGGGAAAGGCCCGTATGTGTATGACTAGTTCTACGAATACAATTTGTTTCAACGACTTAGCCGACTTTTAAGACCAAATTTTGCATTTGGCTAAGTAAATTTCTAGTCGAAAAGGGGTAACCCGACCTCTATTGTATTGTCCAAATCCTTAATATGGAGGGTTACTCTCCGGTGATCCATTCGACTAGGCCCGTTCGTGTATGACTAATTCTTAAAATCATTTCTGTTTGAATGAGTTGTCCAATTGGAAGTCAGAGGGCTACTTTTTAGTGATCCAAACCATTCTTATGTCTGAGGGCAAGGCCCGTATCTGTATGAATAGTTATAAAAATCTTATTTGTTTGATCGACTTGGCCTACTTTTATACAAAATTTTGCATTTGGCTAAGTGAATTTCATGTCGATAACGGGTAACCCGTCCTCTACTCGATTGGCCAATGCCTTAATATGGAGGTCTACTCTCCAGTGATCCTTTCGACAAAGCCCGTATCTTTGGAACTAATTCTTAAAATCTTACCTGTTTAAATGATTTGTCCGATTTCAAGTTAGAGGGGTACATTTTAGTGATCCAAACCATTCATATGTCTGGGGTAAGCCCGTATGTGTGCAACACGTTCTAGAAATCTTATTTGTTTCAACGACTTAGTCGACTCTTTAGACCGAACTTTACATTTGGCCATGTAAATATAAAGTCGACTCGGCCCATTCGTGTGTGACTAATTCTTAAAATCATTTCTGTTTGAATGAGTTGTCCAATTGGAAGTCAGAGGGCTACTTTTTAGTGATCCAAACCATTCTTATGTCTGAGGGCAAGGCTCGTATCTGTATTAATAGTTATAATAATCCTATTTGTTTGATTGACTTGGCCGACTTTTATACAAAATTTTGCATTTGGCTAAGCGAATTTCAAGTCGATAACGGGTAATCCGTCCTCTACTCGATTGGCCAATGCCTTAATAGGGAGGGCTACTCTCCAGTGATCCATTCGACAAAGCCGGTATCTTTGGAACTAATTCTTAAAATCTTTCTTGTTTCATTGATTTGTCCGATTTCATGTTAGAGGGGTACATTTTAGTGATCCAAACCATTCATATGTCTGGGGGTAAGCCCGTATGTGTACAACTCGTTCTGGAAATCGTATTTGTTTCAACGACTTAGCCGACTCTTAAGACCGAACTTTACATTTGGCCATGTAAATATAAAGTCGAAAAGGGGTAACCCGGCCTCTACTCAATTGTCGAAATCGTTATCATGGATGACTACTTTCCGGTAAATAAAAAAAATTTGAAGTCGAAAAGGGGTGGCGCGGCCTCTACTGAATTTCTGAAATCATTAACCTGGATGACTACTTTCTTGTGATCCATTCGACTGGTTCCATTTGCGTTTGGCTAATTCTAAAAATAATACCCGTTTCAATGACCTGTTCGATTTCAAGTCAGAGGGCTACTTTCTAGTGATCCAAACCATTCCCATGTCTGGGGGAAGGTCCCCTATGTGCATGACTAGTTCTAAAAATCCAATTTGTTTCATCGACTTAGCCGACTTGTAAGTCCAAATTTTTCATTTGGCTAAGTAAATTTCTGGTCGAAAAGGGATAACCCGGCCTCTACTCAATTGTCCAAATCCTTAATATGTTGGGCTTGTATCCAGTGATCCATTTGACTACGACTATATGTGTGACTAATTCTAAAAATCATACATGTTTCAGTGACTTGTCCGATTTCAAGTCAGAGGCCTACTTTCTTGTGATCCAAACCATTCATATGTCTGGGGGAAAGGCCCGTATGTGTATGACTAGTTCTAAGAATCCAATTTATTTCAACGACTTAGCCGACTTTTATGACCAAATTTTGCATTTGGCTAAGTAAATTTCTAGTCGAAAAGGGATAACCCAACCCCTACTCAATTGTTCAAATCCTTAATATGGCGTGCTTATATCCACTGATCCATTCGACTAAGACTGTATGTGTGTGACTAATTCAAAAAATCATACGCGTTTCAATGATTTGTCCGATTTCAAGTCAGAAGTCTACTTTTTAGTGATCCAAACCCTTAATATATTTAGGGGAAGGCTTATATCTGTATGAATACTTCTAGAAATCATATTTGATTCAACGACTTAGCCGTCTTTTAAATCGAAACTTTGCTTTTGGCTTAGTAAATTTGAAGTTGAAAAAGGTTAACCCAGCCTCTACTCAATTGTCCAATTCTTTATTATGGCGGGCTACTCTCCTTTGATCCATTCGACTAGGCCCATATGTGTGTTATTAATTCCTAGAATTGTACTTGTTGGAATGACTTGTCCGATTTGAAGTGAGAGAGCTACTTTTTAGTGATCCAAACCATTCCTATATCTGAGGGGAACGCCCGTATCTGAATAAATAGTTCTAAAAATCTTCTATGTTTCAACTACTTGGCGGACTTTTAAGACCGAATTTTGCTTTTGGCTAAGTGAATTTCAAGTCGTTATGGGATAACCTGGCTTGTAATAAGTTGTCCAAATCCTAAATATGGCGGGCTACTCTCGAGTGATCCATTGGACTAGGCCTGTATGTGTGTGACTAATTCGAAAAATTTTACCCGTTTTAGTGAGTTGTCTGATTTCAAGTCAGAGGGCTACATTTTAGTGATCCAAACTATTCCTATGTCTGGAGGGAAGGCCCGTATGTGTGTGACTGGTTCTAAAAATCCTATTCTTTCAACCACTTAGCTAACTTTTAAGACCAAATTTTGCATTTGGCTTAGTGAATTTTAAGTCGATAAAGGGGTAACCTATCCTCTACTCAATTGTCCAAATCTTTAAAATGGCGGGCTAGTTTTCGGTGATCCATTCGAATATGCTCGTATATGTGTGAGTAATTCTAAAAATCCTATTTGTTTCAACGACTTAGCCAACTTTTAAGACCAAATTTTGCATTTGGCTAAGTGAATTTCAAGTCGAAAAGGGGTAACTCCGGCCACTAGTCAATTGTCCAAATCTATAATATGACGGGCTACTTTCCAGTGATCCATTTGAGTATGCCCGTTTATGTGTAACTAATTTGTTCGTTACTTGGATCTTAGTGATTGGACCTTCCATCGAGTTGTTTTCTAGCTGGGCCTGGCGCTGAAATTGTTTTAAATGTTTAATCGAAGTTTTTAATCATTAATCTTTTGTTTTAATCATTAAAAGTGTTTTATCGCGCTTGATGGATATCCAACTATTAAGATCTTGTGGGCCTTGGATTAGCATGGGATTTTGGTCAAGAGTGGATGCCACCGGTTGGTGAAGTGCATGGTGTGTCGTAAAGGCTGTTATGTGAAGGTAATGGTGGCATCCATTACACTTTACGGGATTGTACGGTCGTTCCAGAAAAAATAACCTGTAACAGATGTTAACGGTTTCTTATGCCTCCTTTAAAGGCTATAACCTCCACTTAATGGTCTATTTTAAGGCAGATTTCGGTTTTTCATTTTTTTTTCAAAGCTACAATACAGATAAAGGTTAGAAGGGTATCTAATTGTTAAGATCTTTTCGGCACTTGGACTAACCTGGGATTTTGGTGAAGAAGAGTGAAGGGACTTTGTCAATTTGGTGCATAGAGGTAGAGATATAGACTTTTGACGGTATCAGCTACATACAGAAGTTTGTAGGGATGAGGAGGATCATAGCTGATACTCTAGTTTGAAACCCAAACATTTTATCATGGAGGACTACTTTCCAGTGACTAAGAAAATTTTAAGTCGAAAAGGGGTAGCCTGGCCTCTCCTCAATTGTCGAAATCATTAACATCGATGGCTGCTTTCTAGTGATCCTTTCGACTGTGGTTCCGTATGCGTGTGGCTAATTCTAAAAATCATACCTGTTTCAATGACTTGTCCGATTTCAAGTCAGAGGGCTACTTTTTAGTGATTCAAACCATTCATATGTCTGGGGGGAAGGCCCGTATGTGTGTGACCAATTATAGAAATCTTATTTGTTTCAATGATTTAGCTGACTTTTAAGACGAAACTTTGCATTTGGCTAAGTAAATATCAAGTCGAAAAGGGGTAACCCGGCCTCTACTCGATTGTCCAAATCATTATCTTAGAGGACTACTTTCCAGTGACTAAGAAAATTTGAATTCGAAAAGTGGTAGCTCAGCTTCTACTCAATTGTTGAAATCATTAACATGGAGGGCTACTTGCTAGTGATCCATTTGACTGGTTCCGTATGCGTGTGTCTAATTCTAAAAATCATACCTGTTTCAATGAATTGTCCGATTTCAAGTCAGAGGGCTACTTTCTAGTGATCCAAATCATTCATATGTCTGGTGGAAAGGCCCGTATGTGTATGACTAGTTCTAAAAATCTAATTTGATTCAACGACTTAGCCGACTTTTAAGACCAAATTTTGCATTTGGCCAAATTAATTTCTTGTCGAAAAGGGATAAGCCGGCCTCTACATTGCTCGAATCCTTAATATGGCGGGCTACTATCTAGTGATCCATTCGACTAAGACTGTATGTGTGTGACTAATTCTAAAAATCATACATGTTTCAATGACTTGTCCGATTTCAAGTCAGAGGGTTACTTTTAAGTAATCCAAACCGTTCATATGTCTGGGGAAAGGCCTATATCTGTATGAATAGTTTTAGAAATCCTATTTGATTTAACGACTTAGCGGACTCTTTAGACCAAAATTTGCATTTGCCCAAGTAAATTTCATGTCAAAAAGGGGTAACCCGGCCTTTGCTCAATTGTGCAAATCCTTAATATAGCCGGCTACTTTCCAGTGATCCATTCGACTAGCCCCGTATATGTGTGAGTAATTCTAAAAATCATACATGTGTCAATTATTTGTCCGATTTCAAGTTAGAAGCCTACTTTCTTGTGATCTAAACCATTCATATGACTGGGGGAAAGGCCCGTATGTGTATGACTAGTTGTAAGAATCAAATTTGTTTCAACGACTTAGCCGACTTTTAAGACCAAATTTATCATTCGGCTAAGGAAATTTCAAGTCGAAAAGGGATAAGTCGGCTTCTACTCATTTGTCCAAATCCTGAATATGTCGTGCTACTATCCAGTGATCCATTTGACTAAGACTGTATGTGTGTGATTAATTCTAAAAATCATACATATTTCAATGACTTGTCCGATTTCAAGTCAGAGGGCTACTTTTTAGTGATCCAAACCCTTCATATGTCTGGAGGGGAAGGCCCGTATGTGTGTAACCAATAATAGATATCTTATTTGTTTCAATGATTTAGCCGACTTTTAAGGTGAAGCTTTGCATTTGGCTAAGTAAATTTTAAGTTGAAAAGGGGTAACCCGACATCTATTCTATCGTCCAAATCTTTAATATGGCGGGCTACTCTCCTGTGATCCATTCGACTAGGCCCGTATATGTGTGACGAATTCTTAGAATCATTTCTGTTTGAATGAGTTGTCCGATTTGAAGTCAGAGGGCTACTTTTTAGTGATCCAAACCGTTCTTATGTCTGAGGGGAATGCCCGTATCCGTATGAATAGTTGTAAAAATCCTATTTGTTTCAACGACTTAGCCGACTTTTAAGACAAAATTTTGCATTTGGCTAAGTAAATTTCTTGTCGAAAAGGTATAACCCGACCTCTACTCATTTGTTGAAATCCTTAATATGGCTGGCTACTATGCAGTGATCCATTCGACTAAGACTTTATGTTTGTGACTAATTCTAGAAATCATATATGTTTCAATATCTTGTTCGATTTTAAGTCAGGGGGTTACTTTTTAGTGATCCAAACCATTCATATGTCTGGGATAAGGCCTATATCTGTATGAATAGTTCTAGAAATCTTATTTGATTCTACGACTTAGCCGACTTGTAAGACCAAAATTTTCATTTGGCTAAGTAAATTTCAAGTCGAAAAGGGGTAATCGGGCCTCTGATCAATTGTCCAGATCCTTAATATAACGGGCTACTTTGCAGTGATCCATTCGACTAGGCCCATATATGTGTAACCTATTCTAAAAATCTTACGTGTTTCGAGGACTTGTCTGATTTCAAGTCAGAGGGCTACTTTCTAGTGATCCAAACCATTCACATGTCTGGGGGAAGGCCCGTATGTGTATGACTAGTTCTAAAAATCCAATTTGTTTCAACCAACGACTTAGCCAAACTTTAAGTCCAAAATTTTTCATTTGGCTAAGTAAATTTCTGGTCGAAAAGGGATAACCCGGCCTCTACTCAATTGTCCAAATCCTAATATGTCGGGCTTCTATCCAGTGATCCATCGATTACGACTGTATGTTGTGACTAATTCTAAAAATCATACATGTTTCAATGACTTGTCCGATTTCAAGTTAGAGGGATACTTTCTTGTGATCCAAACCATTCATATGTCTGGGGGAAATGCCCGTATGTGTATGACTAGTTCTACGAATACAATTTGTTTCAACGACATAGCCGAATTTTAAGACCAAATTTTGCATTTGGCTCGGTAAATTTCTAGTCGAAAAGGGATAACCCGGCCCCTATTCAATTGTTCAAATCGTTAATATGGTGGGCTACCATCCACTGATCCATTCAACTAAGACTGTATGCGTGTGTGACTAATTCTGAAAATCATACCTGTTTTAATGATTTGTCCGATTTCAAGTCAGGGAGCTACTTTTTAGTGATCCACACCATTCATATGTCTGGAGGAAGGCCTATATTTGTATGAATAGTTATAGAAATCCTATTTGATTCAACGACATGGCCGACTTTTAAGACCAAACTATGCATTTGGCTAAGTAAATTTCAAGTCGAAAAGGGGTAACCCGACCTCTATTGTATTGTCCAAATCTTTAATATGGCGGGCTACTCTCCAGTGATCCATTCGACTACGCCTGTTCGTTTGTGACTAATTCTTAAAATCATTTCTGTTTGAATGAGTTGTCCAATTGGAAGTCAAAGGGCTACTTTTTAGTGATCGAAACCATTCTTATGTCTGAGGGCAAGGCCTGTATCTGTATAAAAATCCTATTTGTTTGATCGACTTGGCCGACTTTTATACAAAATTTTGCATTTGGCTAAGTGAATTTCAAGTCGATAACGGGTAACCCGTCCTCTACTCGATTGGCACATGCCTTAATATGGAGGGCTACTCTCCGGTGATCCATTCGACAAAGCCCGTATCTTTGGAACTAATTCTTAAAATCTTACCTGTTTCAATGATTTGTCTGATTTCAAGTTAGAGGGGTACATTTTAGTGATCCAACCATTCATATGTCTGGGGGAAAGCCCGTATGTGTGCAACTCGTTCTAGAAATCTTATTTGTTTCAACGACTTAGCCCATTTTTAAGACCAAACTTTACATTTGGCCATGTAAATATAAAGTCGAAAAGGGGTAACCCGGCCTCTACTCAATTGTCCAAATCGTTATAATGGATGACTACTTTCCGGTGAATAAAAAAATTTGAAGTCGAAAAGTGGTGGCGCGGCCTCTACTACAATTTCTGAAATCATTAACCTGGATGACTACTTTCTTGTGTCTCCATTTCGTTTGCGTGTTTGCGTGTGGCTAATTCATAAAAATATTGTTTCAATGACTTTTCGATTTCAAGTCGGAGGGCTACTTTCTAGTGATCCAAACCATTCCCATGTCTAGGAGAAGGTCCCGTATGTGTATGACTAGTTCTAAATCCAATTTGTTTCAACGACTTAGTTGACTTTTAAGTCCAAATTTTTCATTTGGCTAAGTAAATTTCTGGTCGAAAAGGGATAACTCGTCCACTACTCAATTGTCCAAATCCTTAATATGTCGGGCTTCTATCCAGTGATCCATTCGACTACGACTGTATTTGTGTGACTAATTGTAAAAATCATACATGTTTCAATGACTTGTCCGAATTCAAGTTAGAGGGCTACTTTCTTGTGATCCAAACCATTCATATGTATGGGGGAAAGGCCCGTATGTGTATGACTAGTTCTAAGAATCTAATTTGTTTCAACGACTTAGCCGACTTTTATTACCAAATTTTGCATTTGGCCAAGTAAATTTCTAGTCGAAAAGGGATAACCTGGCCTCTACTCAATTGTTCAAATCCTTAATATGGCTGGCTATTATCCAGTGATCCATTCGTCTAAGGCTGTATGTGTGTGACTAATTCTAAAAATCATACGTGTTTCAATGATTTGTCCAATTTCAAGTCAGAAGCCTACTTTTTAGTGATCCAAACCCTTCATATATTTGGGGGAAGGCTTATATCTGTATGAATACTTCTAGAAATCCTATTTGATTCAACGTCTTAGCCGACTTTTAAATCCAAATTTTGCTTTTAGAGTCCAAACTTTGCTTTTGGCCGAGTAAATTTGAAGTTGAAAAGGGTTAACCCGGCCTCTACTCAATTGTCCAATTCTTTATTATGGCGGGCTACTCTCCTTTGATCCGTTCGACTAGGCCCATATGTGTGTTATTAATTCCTTGAATCGTACTTGTTGGAATGACTTGTCCGATTTGAAGTCAGAGAGCTACTTTTTAGTGATCCAAACCATTCTTATATCTGATGGGAATGCCCGTATCTGAATAAATAGTTCTAAAATTCCTGTTTGTTTCAACGACTCAGCCAACTTTTAAGACCAAATTTTGCATTTGGCTAAGTGAATTTCAAGTCGTAAAGGGGTAACTCCGGCCTCTAGTCAATTGTCCAAATCTATAATATGACGGGCTACTTTCCAGTGATCCATTTGAGTAGGCCCATTTATGTGTAACTAATTTGTTTGTTACTTGGATCTTAGTGATTTGACCTTCCATCGAGTTGTTTTCTAGCTGGGCCCGGCGCTGAAATTGTTTTAAATCTTTAATCGAAGTTTTTAATCATTAAGCTTTTGTTTTAATCATTAAAAGTGTTTTATCGCGCTTGATGGATATCCAACTATTAAGATCTTGTGGGCCTTGGATTAGCATTGGATGTTGGTCAAGAGTGAATGCCACCGGTTGGTGAAGGGCATGGTGTGTCGTAAAGGCTGTTATGTAAAGGTAATGGTGGCATCCATTACACATTACGGGTTCGTAGCGGTCGTTCCAGAAAAAATAACCTGTAACAGATGTTAACGGTTTCTTATGCCTCCTTTAAAGGCTATAACCTCCACTTAATGGTCTATTTCAGGGCAGATTTCGGTTTTTCATTGTTTTTTTTTCAAAGCTACAATACAGATAAAGGTTAGAAGGGTATCTACTTGTTAAGATCTTTTCGGCACTTGGACTAACCTGGGATTTTGGTGAAGAAAAGTGAAGGGACATTGTCAATTTGGTGCATATAGACTTTTGATGGTATCAGCTACATACAGAAGTTTGTAGGGATGAGGAGGATCATAGCTGATACTCTAGTTTGAAACCCAAACTTTTTATCATGGAGGACTACTTTCCAGTGACTAAGAAAATTTTAAGTCGAAAAGGGGTAGCCTGGCCTCTCCTCAATTGTCGAAATCATTAACATCGATGGCTGCTTTCTAGTGATCCATTCGACTGGTTCCGTATGCGTGTGGCTAATTCTAAAAATCATACCTGTTTCAATGACTTGTCCGATTTCAAGTCAGAGGGCTACTTTTTAGTGATCCAAACCATTCATTTGTCTGGGGGCAAGGCCGGTATGTGTGTGACCAATTCTAGAAATCTTATTTGTTTCAATGATTTAGCCGACTTTTAAGACGAAACTTTGCATTTGGCTAAGTAAATATCAAGTTGAAAAGGGGTAACCCGGTTTCTCCTCGATTGTCCAAATCATTATCTTAGAGGACTATTTTCCAGTGACTAAGAAAATTTGAAGTAGAAAAGTGGTAGCTCAGCTTCTACTCAATTGTCGAAATCATTAACATGGAGGGCTACTTGCTGGTGATCCTTTTGACTGGTTCCGTATGCGTGTGGCTAATTCTAAAAATTATACCTGTTTCAATGACTTGTCTGATTTCAAGTCAGAGGGCTACTTTCTAGTGATCCAAACCATTCATATGTCTGGTGGAAAGGCCCGTATGTGTATGACTAGTTCTAAAAATCTAATTTGCTTCAACGACTTAGTCGACTTTTAAGACCAAATTTTGCATTTGGCCAAATTAATTTCTTGTCGAAAAGGGATAAGCCGGCCTCTACATTGCTCGAATCCGTAATATGGCGGGCTACTATCTAGTGATCCATTCGACCAAGACTGTATGTGTGTGACTAATTGTAAAAATCATACATGTTTCAATGACTTGTCCGATTTCAAGTCAGAGGGTTACTTTTAAGTGATCCAAACCTTTCATATGTCTGGGGAAAGGGCTATATCTGTATGAATAGTTTTAGAAATCCTATTTGATTTAACGATTTAGCCGACTCTTTAGACCAAAATTTGCATTTGCCCAAGTAAATTTCATGTCGAAAAGGGGTAACCCGGCCTTTGCTCAATTGTCCAAATCCTTAATATAGGCAGCTACTTTCCAGTGATCCATTCGACTAGCCCCGTATATGTGTGAGTAATTCTAAAAATCATACATGTGTCAATTATTTGTCCGATTTCAAGTTAGAAGCCTACTTTCTTGTGATCTAAACCATTCATATGACTGGGGGAAAGGCCCGTATGTGTATGACTGGTTGTAAGAATCAAATTTGTTTCAACGACTTAGCCGACTTTTAAGACCAAATTTATCATTCGGCTAAGGAAATTTCAAGTCGAAAAGGGATAAGTCGGCTTCTACTCATTTGTCCAAATCCTGAATATGTCGTGCTACTATCCAGTGATCCATTCGGCTAAGATTGTATGTGTGTGATTAATTCTAAAAATCATACATGTTTCAATGGCTTGTCCGATTTCAAGTCAGAGGGCTACTTTTTAGTTATCCAAACCATTCATATGTCTGGAGGGGATGGCCCGTATTTGTGTGACCAATAATAGAAATCTTATTTGTTTCAATGATTTAGCCGACTTTTAAGGTGAAGCTTTGCATTTGGCTAAGTAAATTTCAAGTTGAAAAGGGGTAACCCGACCTCTATTCTATCGTCCAAATCTTTAATATGGAGGGCTACTCTCCTGTGATACTTTCTACTAGGCCCGTATATGTGTGACGAATTCTTAGAATCATTTCTGTTTGAATGAGTTGTCCGATTTGAAGTGATCCAAACCATTCATGTCTGGGGGGAAAGCCCGTATGTGTGCAACTAGATCTAGAAATCTTATTTGTTTCAACGACTTAGTCGACTTTTAAGACCAAACTTTACATTTGGCCATGTAAATATCGAGTCGAAAAGGGGTAACCCGGCCTCTACTCAATAGTCCAAATCTTTATCATGGAGGACTACTTACCATTGACTTCAAAAATTTGAAGTCGAAAAGGGGTGGCCCGGCCTCTTACTCATTTTTTGAAATCATTAACATGGAGGGCTAGTTTCTAGTTATCCATTCGATTGGTTCCGTATGCTTGTGGCTAGTTCTAAAAATATTACCTGTTTCAACGACTTGTCCGATATCAAGTCAGAGGGCTACTTTCTAGCGATCCAAACCATTCATATGTCTGGTGGAAAGGCTTGTATGTGTATGAATAGTTTTAAAAATCCAAGTTGTTTTAATGACTTGGCCGACTTTTAATACCAAATTTTGCTGTTGGCTAAATAAATTTCTACTCGAAAAGGGATAACCCGGCCCTTACTCATTTGTTGAAATCCTTAATATGGCTGGCTACTATCCAATGATCCATTCGACTAAGACTGTATGTGTGTGACTAATTCCAGAAATCTTATATGTTTCAATGTCCTGTTCGATTTTAAGTCTGGGGGTTACTTTTTAGTGATCCAAACCATTCATATGTCTGGGGAAATGCCTATATCTGTGTGAATAGTTCTAGAAATCCTATTTAATTCTACAACTTAGCCAACTTGTAAGGCCAAAATTTTCATTTGGCTAAGTAAATTTCAAGTCGAAAAGGGGTAACCTGGCCTCTGATCAATTGTCCAGATCCTTAATATAACGGGCTACTTTGCAGTGATCCATTCAACTAGGCCCGTATATGTGTGACCTATTCTAAAAATCGTACATGTTTCAATGACTTGTCCGATTGCAAGTTAGTGGGCTACTTTCTAGTGATCCAAACCATTCACATGTCTGGGGGAAAGACCCGTATGTTTATGACTAGTTCTAAAAATCCAATTTGTGTCAACGACTTAGCCGACTTTGAAGTCCAAATTTTGCATTTGGCTAAGTAAATTTCTTGTCGAAAAGGGATAAGCCGACCTCTACTCAATTGTCCAAATCTTAATTATGTCGGGCTATTATCCAATGATCCATTCGACTACGACTGTATGTGTGACTAATTCTAAAAATCATACATGTTTTAATGACTTGTCCGTTTCAAGTCTGAGGGCTAATTTCTTGTGATCTAAACCATTCATATGTCTGGGGGAAAGGCCCGTATGTGTATGAGTAGTTCTAAGAATCCAAGTTGTTTCAACGATTTAACCGACTTTTAAGACCAAATTTTGCATTTGGCTAAGTAAATTTCTAGTCAAAAAGGGATAACCTGGCCTCTTTTTAATTGCCCAAATCCTTAATATGGCGTGCTACTACCCGGTGATCCATTCGACTATGACTCTATGTGTGTGTGTGACTAATTCTAAAAATCGTACACGTTTCAATGATTTGTCCGATTTCAAGTCAGAAGTCTACTATTTTGTGATCCAAACCATTCATATATTTGGGGGAAGGCTTATATCTGTATTAATAGTTCTCGAAATTCTATTTGATTCAATGACTTAGACGAATTTTAAAAATAATACCTGTTTCATTGACTTGTCCGATTTCAAGTCAGAGGGCTACTTTCTAGCAATCCAAACCATTCACATGTCTAGGGGAAAGGCCCGTATGTGTATGACTAGTTTTAAAAATCCAATTTGTTTCGACGACGTAGCTGAATTTTAAGTCCAAATTTTGCATTTGGCTACGTAAATTTCTGGTCGAAAAGGGATAACCCGACCTCTACTCAATTGTCCAAATCCTTATTATGTCGGGCTACTATCCAGTGATCCATTCGACTAAGATTATATGTGTGTGACTAATTGTAAAAATCATACATGTTTCAATGACTTGTCCGATTTCGAGTCAGAGGGCTACTTTCTTGTGATCCAACCCATTCACATGTCTGGGGGAAAGGCCCGTATGTGTATGACTAGTTTTAAAAATCCAATTTGTTTCAACGACGTAGCTGACTTTTAAGTCCAAATTTTGCATTTGGCTAAGTAATTTTCTGGTCGAAAAGGGATAACCCGGCCTCTACTTAATTGTCCAAATCCTTAATATGTCGGGCTACTATTCAGGATCCATTCGACTACGACTGTATGTGTGTGACTAATTCTAAAAATCATATATGTTTCAATGACTTGTCTGATTTAAAGTCAGTGGGCTACTTTCTTGTGATTCAAACCATTCATATGTCTGGGGGAAAGGCCCGTATGTGTATGACTAGTTCTAAGAATCCAATTTGCTTCAACGACCGAGCCGACTTTTAAGTTCAAATTTTGCATTTGGACATGTAACTTTCTAGTTGAAAAGGGATAACCCGGCCTCTAATCAATTGTCCAAATTGCTAATATGGCGGGCTACTATCCACTGATCCATTCAACTAAGACTGTATGTTTGTGACTAATTCTAAAAATCATACATTTTTCAATGATTTGTCCGATTTCCAATCGGAAGTCTACTTTTTAGTCATCCAAACCATTCATACTTTTGGGGAAGGCTTATATTTGTAAGAGTAGTTCTAGAAATCCTATTTGATTCAACGACTTAGCCGACTTTTAAATCCAAACATTGCATTTGGCTGAGTAAATTTGAAGTTCAAAAAGGGTTAACTCATCCTCTACTCAATTGTCCAAATCTTTAATATGGCGGGCTACTCTCCATTGATCCATTCGACTAGGCTCATATGTGTGTTATTAATTCTTAGAATCATACCTGTTGGAATGACTAGTCCGATTTCAGGTCAGAGGGCTAATTTTTAGTGATCCAAACCATTCTTTTGTCTCAGCGGAAGGCTCATATCTATATGAATAGTTCTAAAAATCTTATTTCTGTCAACAACTTAGCTGACTTTTAAGTCCAAAATTTGCATTTGGCTAACTGAATTTCAAGTCAATAAGGGGAACCCGGCCTCTACTCAATTGTCCAAATCCTTCATATAACGGGCTACTCTCCAGTGATTCGTTTGACAAAGCCTGTATGTTTGTAAGTAATTCTTATAATCTTACCTGTTTCAATGACTTGTCTGATTTCAAGTCAGAGGGCTACTTTTTAGGGATCCAAACCATTCATATGTTTAGGGGGAAGGCCCGTATGTGTGTGAAAAATTCTAGAAATCTTATTTGTTTCAATGATTTAGCCGACTTCTAAGACGAAACTTTGCATTTGGCTAAGTAAATATCAAGTCGAAAAGGGGTAACCCGGCCTCTACTCGATTGTCCAAATCATTATCATAGAGGACTACTTTCCAGTGACTAATAAAATTTGAAGTCGAAAAGGGGGAGCTCGGCCTCTACTCAATTGTCGAAATCATTAACATGGAGGGCTAGTTTCTAGTGATCCATTTGACTGGTTCCGTATGTGTGTGGCTAATTCTAAAAATCATACCTGTTTCAATGACTTGTCCGATTTCAAGTCAGAGAGCTACTTTCTAGTGATCCAAACCATTCATATGTTTGGTGGAAAGGCCCGTATGTGTATGACTAGTTCTAAAAATTTAATTTGTTTCAACGATGTAGCCGACCTTTATGACAAAATTTTGCATATGGCCAAATTAATTTCTTGTCGAAAAGGAATAACCCAGCCTCTACTCAATTGCTCAAATCCTTAATATGGCGGGCTACTATCCAGAGATCCATTCAACTAACACTGTATGTGTGTGACTAATTCTAAAAATCATATATGTTTCGATGACTCGTTCGATTTCAAGTCAGAGGGTTACTTTTTAATGATCCAAACCATTCATATGTCTGGGGAAAGGCCTGTATCCGTATGAGTAGTTCTAGTAATCCTATTTGATTTAACGACTTAGTTACCGTCTTTCTGTGTCTAATTCTAAAAATAATACGTGTGTCAATGACTTATCCAATTTCAAGTTAGAAGGCTACTTTCTTGTGATCTAAACCATTCATATGACAGGGGGAAAGGCCCGTATGTGTATGACTAGTTCTAAGAATCCAATTTGTTTCAATGACTAAGCCGACTTGTAAGATCAAGTTTAGCATTTGGCTAGGGAAATTTCTAGTCGAAAATTGGATATCCCGGGCTCTACTCATTTGTCCAAATGCTAAATATGTCGTGCTACTATCTAGTGATCCATTCGGCTAAGACTGTATGTATGTGACTAATTCTAAAAATCATACATGTTTCAATGACTTGTCCGATTTCAAGTCAGAGGGCTACTTTTTAGCGATCCAAACCATTCATTTGTCTAGGGGGAAGGACCGTATGTGTTACAAATTCTTGAAATCTTATTTGTTTCAATGATTTTGCCGACTTTTAAGACGAAACTTATCATTTGGCTAAAAAAATTTCAAGTCGAAAAGGGGTAACCTGACCTCTATTCTATTGTACAAATCTTTAATATGGCTGGCTACTCTCCTGTGATCCATTCAACTAGGCCCGTATGTGTGTGACTAATTCCTAAAATCATTTCTATTTGAATGAGTCATCCGATTTGAAGTCAGCGGGCTACTTTTTACTGATCCAAACCATTCTTATGTCTGAGGAGAAGGCTCGTATCTGTATGAATAGTTCTAAAAATCCTATTTGTTTCAATGACTTAGTCGACTTTTAAGTCAAAATTTTGCATTTAGCTAAGTGAATTTCAAGTCGATAAGGGGTAACCCCGTCCTCTACTCAATTGTCCAGATCCTTAATTTGGAGGGCTACTCTCTAATGATCTATTCCACAAAGCCCGTATGTTTGTAACTAATTCTTAAAATCTTACCCGTTTCAATGACTTGTCCGATTTCAAGTCAGAGGGGTACTTTTTAGTTATCCAAACCATTCATATGTCTGTGGGGAAGCCCGTATGTGTGCTACTAGTTCTAGAAATCTTATTTGTTTCAACGACATAGCCGACTTTTAAGACCGAACTTTACATTTGGCCATTTAAATATCAAGCTGGCCTCTACTCAATTGTCCAAATCATTATCATGGAGGACTACTTTCCAGTGACTACAAAAATATGAAGTCGAAAAGGGGGTAACCCGACCTCTACGCAATTGTCGAAATCATTAACATGGAGGGCTACTTTCTACTGATCCATTCGACTGGTTCCGTATGCGTGTGACGAATTTTAAAAATAATACTTGTTTCAATGACTTGTCCGATTTTAAGTCAGAGGGCTACTTTCTAGTGATCCAAACCATTCATATGTCTGGTGGAAAGGCCCGTAAGTGTATGGATAGTTTTAAAAATCCAATTTGTTTCAATGACTTAGCCGACTTTAAAGACCAAATTTTGCTTTTGGCTAAATAAATTTCTAGTCGAAAAGGGATAACCCGGCATCTACTCAATTGTTCAAATCCTTAATATGGCGTGCTACTATCCGGTGATCTATTCGACTAAGACTATATGTGTGTGACTAATTCTAAAAGTCATACATGTTTCAATGACTTGTCCGATTTCAAGTCAAAGGGTTACTTTTTAGTGATCCAAACCATTCATATGTTTGGGGAAATGCCTATATCTGTATGAATAGTTCTAGAAATCCTATTTGATTCTACGACTTAGCTGACTTGTAAGACGAAAATTTTCATTTGGCTAAGTAAATTTGAAGTCGAAAAGGGGTAACCCGACCTCTGATCAATTGTCCAAATCCTTAATATAACGGGCTATTTTGCAGTGATCCATTCGACTAGGCCCCTATATGTGTGACTTATTCTAAAAATCATACATGTTTCAATGACTTGTCCGATTTCAAGTCAGAGGGCTACTTTCTAATGATCCAAACCATTCACACGTCTTGGGGAAAGGCCCGTATGTGTATTACTAGTTGTAAAAATCCAATTTGTTTCAACGAATTCGCCGACTTGTAAGTCCAAATTTTGCATTTGGCTAAGTAAATTTCTGGTCGAAAAGGGATAACCCGGCCTCTACTCAATTGTCCATATCCTTAATATATCGGGCTACTATCCAGTGATCCATTCGACTAAGACTGTATGTGTGTGGCTAATTCTTAAAATCATACTTGTTACAATGACCTGTCCAATTTCAAGTTAGAGGGCTACTTTTTAGTGTTCCAAACCATTCATATGTCTGGTAGAAAGGCCCGTATGTGTATGACTAGTTCTAAGAATCCAATTTGTTTCAATGACTTAGCCGACTTTTAAGATCAAATTTAGCATTTGGCTATGGAAATTTCAAGTTGAAAAGGGTTAGCCCGGCCTCTACTCATTTGTCCAAATGCTAAATATGTCGTGCTACTATCCAGTGATCTATTCGACTAAGATCGTATGTGTGTGACTAATTCTAAAAATCATACATGTTTCAATTACTTGTTCGATTTCAAGGCATAGGGCTACTTTTTAGCGATCCAAACCATTAATATGTATAGGGGGAAGGTCTGTATGTGTGTGACTAATTGTAGAAATCTTATTTGTTTCAATGATTTAGCCGACTTTTAAGACGGAACTTTGCATTTTGGCTAAATAAATTTCAAGTCGAAAAGGGGTAAGCCGACCTCTATTCTATTGTCCAAATCTTTAATATGGCGGGCTACTCTCCTGTGATCCATTCGACTAGGCCCGTATGTGTGACTAATTCTTAAAATCATTTCTATTTGAATGAGTTGTCCGATTTGAAGTCAGGGAGCTACTTTTTAGTGATCCAAACCATTCTTATGTCTGAGTGGAAGGCCCGTATCTATATGAATAGTTCTAAAAATCCTATTTGTTTCAACGACTTAGCCGACTTTTAAGTCCAAATTTTGCATTTGGCTAATTGAATTTCAAGTCGAAAAGAGGTTACCCAGTCTCTGCTCAATTGTCCAAATCCTTAATATGGCAGGCTACTCTCCAGTGATCCATTTGACCAATCCTGTTTGTTTGTAACTAATTCTTAAAATCATACCTGTTTCAATGACTTGTCCGACTTCAAGTTAGAGGGCTACTTTTTAGTGATCCAAACCATTCATATGTCTGGGGGGGAAGGCCCGTATGTGTGTGACTAATTCCAGAAATATTATTTGTTTCAATGATTTAGCCACGTTTGAAGACGAAACTTTGCATTTGGCTAAGTAAATATTAAGTCTAGAAGGGGTAACCCGGCCTCTACTCGATTGTCTAAATCATTATCATAGTGGACCATTTTCCAGTGAGTAAGAAAATTTGAAGTCGAAAAGGGGTAGCTCGGCCTCTACTCAATTGTCGAAATCATTTACATGGAGGGCTAATTGCTAGTGATCCATTTGACTGGTTCCGTATGCGTGTGGTTAATTCTAAAAATTATACCTGTTTCAATAACTTGTCCGATTTCAAGTTAGAGGGCTACTTTCTAGTGATCCAAACCATTTATATGTTTGGTGGAAAGGCCCGTATGTCTATGACTAGTTCTAAAAATCCAATTTCTTTCAACAACTTAGCCAACTTCTAAGACCAAATTTTGCATTTGGCCAAATTAATTTCTTGTCGGAAAAGGATAACCCGGCATCTACGTTGCTCAAATCCTTAATATGGCGGGTAACTAACTAGTGATCCATTCGACTAAGACTGTATGTGTGTGACTAATTCTAAAAATCATACATGTTTCAATGACTTGTTCGATTTCAAGTCAGAGGGTTACTTTTTAGTGATCCAAACCATTCATATGTCTGGGGAAAGGTCTATATCTGTATTAATAGTTTTGGAAATCCTATTTGATTTAACGACTTAGCCGACTCTTTAGACCAAATGTTGCATTTGCCCAAGTAAATTTCATGTCGAAAAGGGGTAACCCGACCACTGCTCAATTGTCCAAATCCTTAATATAGCGTGCAACTTTCCAGTGATCCATTCGACTAGGCCTGTATATGTGTGACGAATTCTAAAAATCATACATGTGTCAATGACTTGTCTGATTTCAAGTTAGAAGTCTACTTTCTTGTGATCTAAACCATTCATATGACTGGGGGAAAGGCCCGTATGTGTATGACTAGTTCTAAGAAGCCAATTAGTTTCAACGACTCAGCCTACTTTTAGGACCAAAGTTAGCATTTGGCTAAGGAAATTTCAAGTCGAAAAGGGATAACCTGGCCTCTACTCATTTGTCCAAGTCTTGAATATGTCGTGTTACTATCCAGTGATCCATTCGACTAAGACTGTATGTGTGTGACTAATTCTAAAAGTCATACTTGTTTCAATGAGTTGTCTGATTTCAAGGCAGAGGGCTACTTTTTAGTGATCCAAACCATTCATATGTCTAGGGGAAGGCCTATATCTGTAAAAATAGTTCTAGAAATCCTATTTGATTCAATGACATGGCTGACTTTTAAGGCCAAATTTTGCATTTGGCTTAGTAAATTTCAATCCAAAAAGGGGCAGCCTGACCTCTATTTTGTTGTCCAAATCTTTAATTTGGCGGGCCACTCCTGTGATCCGTTTGACTAGGCCCGTACGTGTGTGACTAATTCTTAAAATCATTTCTGTTTGAATGAGTTGTCCGATTGGAAGACAGAGGGCTACTTTTTAGTGATCCAAACCATTCTTATATCTGAGGGCATGGCCCTTATATCTGTATGAATAGTTGTAAGAATCCTATTTGTTTGATCGACTTAGCTGACTTTTATGACAAAATTTTGTATTTGGCTATGTGAATTTCAAGTCGATAACGGGTAACCCGTCCTCTACTCAATTGTCCAAACCTTAATATGGAGGGTTACTCTCCAGTGATCCATTCGACAAAGTCCGTATGTTACTAATTCTTAAACTCTTACTTGTTTCAATGACTTGTCTGATTTCAAGTCAGAGAGGGTACTTTTTAGTGTTCCAAACCATTCATATGTCTGGGGGGAAAGCCCGTATGTGTGCGACTAATTCTAGAAATCTTATTTGTTTACTTAGCCAACTTTTAAGACCGAACTTTACATTTGGCCATGTAAGTATCATGTCGAAAAGGGGTAACCCGGACTCTACTCAATTGTCCAAATCATTATCATGGTGAACTACTTTCCAGTGACTAAAAAAATTTGAAGTCGAAAAGGGGTGACCCGGCCTCTACTCAATTGTTGAAATCATTAACATGGAGGGCTACTTTCTAGTGATCCATTCAACTGGTTCCGTTTGCGTGTGGCTAATTCTAAAAATAATACCTGTTTCAATGACTTGTCTGATTTCAAGTCGGAGGGCTACTTTCTAGTGATCCAAACCATTCACATGTCTGGGGAAAGGCCCGTATGTGTATGATTAGTTCTAAAAATCCAATTTGTTTCAACGACTTAGCCGACTTTTAAGTCCAAATTTCGCATTTGGCTAAGTAAATTTCTAATCGAAAAAGGATAACCCGACCTCTACTCAATTGTCCAAGTCCTTAATATGTCGAACTACTATCCTGTGATCCATTCGACTAAGACTGTATGTTGTGCCTAATTCTGAAAATCATACATGTTTCAATGACTTGTCCAATTTCAAGTCAGAGGGCTACTTTCTAGTGATCTAAACCATTCACTTGTCTTGGGCAAAGGCCCGTATGTGTATGATTGGTTCTAAAAATCCAATTTGTTTCAACGACTTAACCGACTTAAGTCCAAATTTTGCATTTGGCTAGGTAAATTTCTGGTCGTAAAGGGGTGACCAGGCCTCTACTCAATTGTCCAAATCCTTTTTATGTCGGGCTACTATCCAGTAATCCGTTCGACTGCGGCTGTATGTGTGTGACTAGTTCTAAAAATCATTCATGTTTCAATGACTTGTCCGATTTGAAGTCAGAGGGCTACTTTCTTGTGATCCAAACCATTCATATGTCTGGGTGAAAGGCCCGCATGTGTATGACTTGTTCTAAGAATCCAATTTGTTTCAACGACTTAACCGACTTTTAAGGCCAAAATTTACATTTGGGTAAATAAATTTCAAGTCGAAAAGGGGTAACCCGACTTCTACGCAATTGTCCAAATCCTTAATATGGCGGGCTACTCTCTAGTGATCCATTCGACAAAGTCCGTATGTTTGTAACTAAATCTTAAAATCATACCTGTTTCAATGACGTGTCTGATTTCAAGTCAGAAGGCTACTTTTTAGTGATCGAAAGCATTCATATGTCTGGGGGAAGGCCCGTATGTGTGTGACGAGTTCTAGAAATCTTACTTGTTTCAACAACTTAGCCGACTTTTAAAACCAAACATTGCATTTGGCTAAGTAAATATCAAGTTGAAAAGGGGTAACCCGGCCTCTACTTGATTGTCTAATATGGCGGGCTACTCTCCGATGATCCATTCGACTTGGCCCGTACGTGTGTCTCTAATTCTTAAAATAATTTCTGTTTGAATGAGTTGTTTGATTGGAAGTCAGAGGGCTACTTTTTAGTGATCCAAACCATTCTTATGTTTGAGTGCAAGGCCCGTATCTATATGATTAGTTCTAAAAATCCTATTTGTTTGATCAACTTAGCAGACTTTTATGACAAAATTTTGCATTTGGCTAAGTGAATTTCAAGGCGATAACGAGTAACTTGTCCTCTACTCAATTGTCCAATTCCTTAATATGGATGACTACTCTCCAGTGATCCAATCGACAAAGCTCGTATGTTTGTAACTAATTCTTAAAATCTTACCTGTTTCAATGACTTGTCCGATTTAAAGTTAGAGGGGTACTTTTTAGTGATCCAAACCATTCATATGTCTGGTGGGAAAGCCCGTATGTGTGCGACTAGTTCTAGAAATCTTATTTGTTTCAACGACTTGGCCGACTTTTAAGACCAAACTTTACATTTCGCCATGTAAATATCAAATGTCCAAATCATTATCATGGAGGACTACTTTCCAGTGACTAAAAAAATTTGAAGTCGAAAAGGGTTGGCCCGGCCTCTACTCAATTGTTCAAATCATTAACATGGAGGGCTACTTTCTAGTGATCCGTTCGACTGGTTCCGTATGTGTGGCTAATTCTAAAAATGATACCTGTTTCACTGACTTGTCCGATTTCAAGTTAGAGGGCTACTTTCTAGTGATCAAAACCATTCACATGTTTGGGGGAAAGGCCCGTTTGTGTATGACTAGTTCTAAAAATCCGATTTGTTTCAACGACTTAGCCGACTTTTAAGTCCAAATTTTGCATTTGGCTAAGTAAATTTCTGGTCGAAAATGGATAACCCGACCTCTACTCAATTGTCCAACTCCTAATTATGTCGGGCTACTATCCAATGATCCATTCGACTAAGACTGTATGTGTGACTAATTCTAAAAATCATACATGTTTCAATGACTTGTCCGATTTTAAGTTAGAGTGCTACTTTCTAGTGATCCAAACCATTCTCATGTCTGGGGGAAAGGCCTGTATGTGTATGACTAGTTCTATAAATTCAATTTGTTTCAACGACTTAGCCGACTTTTAAGTCCAAATTTTGCATTTGGCTAAGTAAATTTCTGGTCGAAAAGGGATAACCCGCCCTCTACTCAATTGTCCAAATCCTTAATTTGTCGGGCTACTATCCATTGATCCATTCGACTAAGACTGTATATTTGTGACTAATTCTAAAAATCGTACATGTTTCAATGATTTGTCCGAATTCCAGTCAGAAGTCTACTTTTTTGTCATCCAAACCATTCATACTTTTGGGGAAGGCTTATATCTGTATGAATAATTCTAGAAATCCTATTTGATTTAACGACTTAGCCAACTTTTAAATCTAAACTTTGCATTTGGCTGAGTAAATTTGAAGTTCAAAAAGGGTTAACTCGGCCTCTACTCAATTGTCCAAATCTTTAATATGGTGGGCTACTCTCCATTGATCCAGTCGACTAGGCCCATGTGTTTGTTATTAATTCTTAGAATCGTACCTGTTGGAATGACTTGTCCGATTTGAAGTTAGAGGGCTACTTCTTAGTGATCTAAACCATTCTTATGTCTGAGGGGAACGCCCGTATCTGAATAAATAGTTTTAAAAATCTTATTTATTTCAACTACTTTGCCAACTTTTAAGACCAAATTTTGCTTTTGGCTAAGTGAATTTCAAGTTGTCGATAACTTGGCCTCTACTCAATTGTCCAAATCCTTAATATGGCGGGCTACTCTCCTTTGATCCATTCGACTAGGCCCGTATGTTTGTTACTAATTTGAAAAATTATACCCGTTTTAGTGAGTTGTCCAATTTCAAGTCCGAGGGCTGCATTTTAGTGATCCAAACCATTCATGTCTAGTGAGGAGGCCCGTATGTGTGTGACTAGTTCTAAAAATTCTATTTGTTTCAACGACTCAGCCAACTTTTAAGACCAAATTTTGCATTTGGCTAAGTGAATTTTAAGTCGATAAAGGGGTAACCTAGCCTCTACAGAATTGTCCGAATCCTTAAAATGGCGGGCTAGTTTCTGGTGATCCATTTGACTATGCCCATATATTTGTGAGTAATTCTAAAAATCCTATTTGTTTCAACGACTAAGCCAACCTTTAAGACCAAATTTTGCATTTGGCTAAGTGAATTTGAAGTCGAAAAGGGGCAACTTTGGCCTCTACTCAATTGTCCAAATCTATAATATGGCGGGGTACTTTCCAGTGATCCCTTCGACTATTCCCGTTTATGTGTAACTAATTTGTTTGTTACTTGGATCTTAGTGATTGGACCTTCCATCGAGTTGTTTTCTAGCTGGGCCTGGCGCTGAAATTGTTTTAAATGTTTAATTGAAGTTTTTAATCATTAATCTTTTGTTTTAATCATTAAAAGTGTTTTATCATGCTTGATGGATATCGAACTATTAAGATCTTGTGGTCCTTGGATTAGCATGCGATTTTGGTCAAGAGTGGATGCCAAAGGTTGGTGAAGGGCATGGTGTGTCATAAAGGCTGTTATGTAAAGGTAATGGTGGCATCCGTTACACATTACGGGGTCTTAACAGTCGTTCCGGAAAAAAATAACCTGTAACAGATGTTAACGGTTTCTTACACCTCCTTTAAAGGTTGTAACCTCTGCTTAATGGTCTATTTCAAGGCAAATTTCAGTTTTTCATTTTTTTTTTAATTTTTTTTAAAGGTACAGGACAGATAAAGGTTTGATGGGTATCTGATTGTTAAGATCCTTTTGGCACTTGGACTAACATGGGATTTTGGTGAAGAAGAGTGAAGGGACTTTCGCAATTTGGTGCATGGAGGTAGAGATATAGACTTTTGACGGTATCAGCTACATATAGAAGTTTGTAGGGATGAGAAGCATCATAGCTGGTACTCTAGTTTGAAACCCAAACTTTTTTTCATGGAGGAATACTTTCCAATGATTAAGAAAATTTCAAGTCGAAAAGGGGTAGGCCGGCCTCTCCTCAATTGTCGAAATCATTAACATCGAGGGCTGCTTTCTAGTGATCCATTCAACTGGTTCAATGACTTGTCCGATTTCAAGTTAGAGGGCTACTTTTTAGTGATCCAAACCATTCATATGTCTGGGGGAAGGCCTATATCTGTATCAATAGTTCTAGAAATCCTATTTGATTCAACGACATAGTCGACTTTTAAGAACAAACTTTGCATTTAGCTAAGTAAATTTGTAGTCGAAAAGGGGTAACCCGACCTCTATTCTATTGTCCAAATCTTTAATATGGCGGGCTACTCTCCAGTGATCCATTCGACTAGGTCCGTATGTGTGTGACTAATTGTTAAAATCATGACTAATTGTTAAAATCATTTCTGTTTGAATGAGTTGTCCGATTTGAAGCCAGAGGGCTACTTATTTGTTATCCAAACCATTCTTATGTTTGAGGGGAAGTCCTGTCTCTGTATGAGTAGTTCTTAAAATCCTATTTGTTTCAAGTCGATAAGGGGTAACCCGTCCTCTATTCAATTGTCCAAATCCTTAATATGGAGGGCTACCCTCTAGTGATCCATTCGACAAAGCCCTTATGTTTGTAACTAATTCTTAAAATCTTACCTGTTTCAATGACTTGTCCGATTTCAAGTCAGAGGGGTACTTTTTAATGATCCAAACCATTCACATGTCTGGGGGGAAAGCCCGTATGTGTGCGACTAGTTCTAGAAATCTTATTTGTTTCAATGTCTTAGCCGACTTTTAAGACCAAATTTAGCATTTGGCTAAGGAAATTTCAAGTCGAAAAGGGATAACCAGGCCTTTACTCTTTTGTCCAAATCCTGAATATGTCGTGCTACTATCCCGTGATCCATTCGACTAAGACAGTATGTGTGTGAATAAGTCTAAAAATCATACATGTTTCAATGACTTGTCCGATTTCAAGTCAGAGGGCTACTTTTTAGAGATCCAAACCATTCATATGTTTCGGGGAAGGCCTATATCTGTATGAATAGTTCTAGATATCCTATTTGATTCAACGACATAGCCGACCTTTAAGACCAAACTTTGCATTTGGCTAAGTGAATATCAAGTCGAAAAGGGGTAACCTGGCCTCTTCTCAATTTTGCAAATCACTGTCATCGAGGACTACTTTCCAGTGACTAAGAATATTTGAAGCTGAAAATGGGTAGCCCGGCCTCTACTCAATTGTCGAAAACATTAATATGGAGGGCTACTTTCTATTGATGCATTCAACTGGTTCTGTATGTGTGTTGCTAATTCTAATAATCATACCTGTTTCAATGACTTTTCCGATTTCAAGTTGGCAGGCTACTTTCTAGTGATGCAAACCATCCATAGGTTTGGTGGAAAGGCCCGTACGTGTATGACTAGTTCTAAAAATCCAATTTGTTTCAACGACTTAGCCGACTTTGAGGACCAAATTTTGCATTTGGTAAATAAATTTCTAGTCGAAAAGGGAAAACCCGACCTCTACTCAATTGCTCCAATCCTTAATATGTTAGGCTACTATCCAGTGATCCATTCGACTATGGCGGTATGTGTGTGACTAATTCTAGAAATAATACATGTTTCAATGACTTGTCCGATTTCAAGTCAGAGGGTTACTTTTTAGTGATCCAAACCATTCATATGTCTGGGGAAAGGCCTATATCTGTATGAATAGTTCTAGAAACCCTAATTGATTTAACGACTTAGCCGACTCTTTAAGACCAAATTTGCATTTGGCTTAGTAAATTTCAAGTCGAAAAGGGGTAACCCAGCCTCTGGTCAATTGTCCAAATCCTTAATATATCGGGCTACTTTCCAGTGATCTATTCGACTAGGCCCGTATATGTGTGACTAATTTTAAAAATCTTATATGTTTCAATGACTTGTTGGATTTCAAGTCTGAGGGCTACTTTCTTGTGATCCAAACCATTCATATGACTAGGGGAAAGGCCCGTATGTGTATGACTAGTTCTAAAAATCCAAATTGTTTCAACGAATTAGATGACTTTTTAGACCAAAATTTTCATTTGGCTAAGTGAATTTCAAGTCGATAAGGGGTAACACAGCATCTACTCAACTGTCCAAATCCTTAATATGGCGGGCTAGTCTCCAGCGATTCATTCGACAAAGTTCGTATGTTTGTAACTAATTCTTAAAATCATACCTGTTACAATGACTTGTTCGATTTCAAGTCAGAGGGCTACTTTTTTGTGATCCAAACTATTCATATGTCTGGGGGGAAGGCCCGTATGTGTGTGACCAGTTCTAAAAATCTTATTTGTTTCTCCGACTTAGCCGACATTTGAGACCAAACTTTGTATTTGACTAAGTAAATATGAAGTTGAAATGGGGTAGCCTGACCTCTACTCAATTGTCAAAATCATTAACATGGAGGGCTACTTTCTAGTGATCCATTCGACTGGTTCGGTATGCGTGTGGCTAATTCTAAAAATCATACCTGTTTCAATGAATTGTCCGATTTCAAGTCTGAGGCCTTCTTTCTTGTGATCCAAACCATTCATATGACTTGGGAAAAGACCCGTATGTGTATGACTAGTTCTGAAAATCTAATTTGTTTCAACAACTTAGCCGACTTTTAAGACCAAATTTAGCTTTTGGCTAAGAAAATTTCTAGTCGAAAAGGGATAACCCGGCCTCTACTCAGTTGTCCAAATCCTAAATATGTCGGGCTACTATCGAGTGATCCATTCGACTAAGAATGTATGTGTTACTAATTCTAAAAATCATACATGTTTCAATGACTTGTCCGATTGCTAGTCAGAGGACTACTTTTTAGTGATCCAAACCATTCATATGTATGGGGGAAGGCCTATATCAGTATGAATAGTTCTAGAAATCCTATTTGATTCAACTACATGACTGACTTTTAAGACCAAACTTTACATTTGGCTAAGAATATTTCAAGTCGAAAAGGGGTAACCCGACTTCTATTCTATTGTCCAAATCTTTAATACGGCGGGCTACTCTCCGGTGATCCATTCGACTAGGCCCTTATATGTGTGACTAATTCCTAAAATCATTCCTGTTTGAATGACTTGTGCGATTTGAAGTCAGAGGGCTACTTTTTAGTGATCCAAACCATTCTTACGTCTGAAGGGAAGGCCCGTATCCGTATGAATAGTTCTATAAATCCTATTTATTTCAACGACTTAGCCGACTTTAAGGACCAAATTTTGCATTTGGCTAACTGAATTTCAAGTCGATAAGGGGTCACCTGGCCTCTACTCAATTGTCCAAATCCTTAATATTGCGGGCTACTCGCCAGTGATCCATTCGACAAAGCCCGTATGTTTGTAACTAATTCTTAAAATCATACATGTTTCAATGACTTGTCCGATTTCAAGTCAGAGGGCTACCTTTTAGTGATCCAATCCATTCATCTGTCTGGGGGTAAGGCCCGTATGTCTGTGACCAATTCTAGAAACTTATTTGTTTCAATGATTTAGCCGACTTTTAAGACGAAACTTTGCATTTGACTAAGTAAATATCAAGTCGAAAAGGGGTAACCCGACCTCTACTCGATTGTCCAAATCGTTATCTTAGCGGACTACTTTCCAGTGACTAAGAAAATTTGAAGTCGAAAAGTGGTAGCTCAGCTTCTACTCAATTGTCGAAATCATTAACATGGAGGGCTACTTGCTAGTGATCCATTTGACTGG
>JAJHSJ010001345.1:0-64592 GCA_021015155.1 Magnolia officinalis
TTTTCCGACCTTCCCTCTTCCCACAAATGCGCTCATAACTCCCTCACCGGAAGTCGGATTTGGACGGTTTTTAGCTCGTTGGAAAGGTAACTGGACGAGCTTTCAAAATGAATCAGGACTTTCTCATTCCGAGGCCGTCTGGTAGGCCCGAATGAACGCCAGAAGCCTTCGTCGTCGTTTCTCGATCTCGGTCGTAAATCTTTCGAAATCGCGTGATGCGAATGAAACGCCCGTAACACCCTCATTATAAGTCGGATTGGGTCCATTTTTAATTCATTGAAAGGTCAGTCAGTGCTCTTCGAAATCCATTTGGAACCGTCGAATTCGACACCGTTTGGGCCTCCAAAGTAGGGCGCGAGCAAATCGTCTGAATTTTTCCGACCTCCCCTCTTCCCACAAATGCCCTCATAACTCCCTCACCGGAGGTCGGATTTGGACGGTTTTTAGCTCGTTGAAAGGTAACTGGACGAGCTTTCAAAATGAATGAGGCTTTTCTCATTCCGAGGCCGTCTGGTAGCCCGAATGAGCGCCAGAAGCCTTCGATTGTCGTTTCTCGATCTCGGTCGTAAATCTTTCGAAATCGCGTGATGCGAATGAAACGCCCGTAACTCCCTCATTATAAGTCGGATTGGGTCCATTTTTAATTCATTGGAAGGTCAGTCAGTGCTCTTTGAAATCCATTCAGAACCGTCGAATTCTGACACCGTTTGGGCCTCCAAAAGTGGGGCGCGAGCAAATCATCCGGAATTTTTCCGACCTTCCCTCTTCCCACAAATGCGCTCATAACTCCCTCACCGGAAGTCGGATTTGGACGGTTTTTAGCTCTTTGGAAAGGTAACTGGACGAGCTTTCAAAATGAATCAGGACTTTTCTCATTCCGAGGCCGTCTGGTAGCCCGAATGAACGCCAGAAGCCTTCGATCGTCGTTTCTCGATCTCGGTCGTAAATCTTTCGAAATCGCGTGATGCGAATGAAACGCCCGTAACTCCCTCATTATAAGTCGGATTGGGTCCATTTTTAATTCATTGGAAAGGTCAGTCAGTGCTCTTCGAAATCCATTTGGAACCGTCGAATTCCGACACCGTTTGGACCCCCAAAAGTACGGCGCGAGCAAATCATCCGGAATTTTTCCGACCACCCCTCTTCCCACAAATGCGCTCATAACTCCCTCACCGGAGGTCGGATTTGGACGGTTTTTAGCTCTTTGGAAAGGTAAGTGGACGGGCTTTGAAAATAAATCAGGACTTTTCTCATTCCGAGGACGTCTGGTAGCCCGAATGAGCGCCAGAATCCATCAATCGTCGTTTCTCGATCTCGGTCGTAAATCTTTCGAAATCGCGTGATGCGAATGAAACGCCCGTAACTCCCTCATTAAAGTCGGATTGGGTCCATTTTTAATTCATTGGAAAGGTCAGTCAGTGCTCTCCGAAATCCATTTTGAACCGTCGAATTCCGACACCGTTTGGGCCTCCAAAAGTGGGGCGCGAGCAAATCGTCCGGAATTTTTTGGACCTCCCCTCTTCCCACAAATGCGCTCATAACTCCCTCACCAGAGGTCGGATTTGGACGTTTTTAGCTCGTTTGAAAGGTAACTGGACGAGCTTCAAAACGAATCAGGACTTTTCTCATTCCGAGGCCGTCTGGTAACCCGAATGAGCGCCAGAAGCATTCGATCGTCGTTTCTCGATCTCGGTCGTAAATCTTTCGAAATCGCGTGATGCGAATGAAACGCCCGTAACTCCCTCATTAGAAGTCGGATTGGGTCCATTTTTAATTCATTGGAAAGGTCAGTCAGTGCTCTCGAAATCCATTTTGAACCGTCGAATTCCGACACCGTTTGGGCCTCCAAAAGTGGGGCGCGAGCAAATCGTCCGGAATTTTTCCGACCTCCCCTCTTCCCACAAATGAACTCATAACTCCCTCACCAGAGGTCGGATTTGGACCGGTTTTTAGCTCGTTTGGAAAGGTAACTGGACGAGATTTCAAAACGAATCAGGACTTTTCTAATTCCGAGGCCGTCTGGTAACCCGAATGAGCGCCAGAAGCATTCGATCGTCGTTTCTCGATCTCGGTCGTAAATCTTTCGAAATCGCGTGATGCGAATGAAACGCCCGTAACTCCCTCATTAGAAGTCGGATTGGGTCCATTTTTAATTCATTGGAAAGGTCAGTCAGTGCTCTACGAAATCCATTTTGAACGGTCGAATTCTGACTCCGTTTGGGCCTCCAAAAGTGGGGCGCGAGCAAATCGTCCGGAATTTTTCCGACCTCCCCTCTTCCCACAAATGCCCTCATAACTCCCTCATCGGTGGTCGGATTTGGACGGTTTTTAGCTCTTTGGAAAGGTAAGTGGACGGGCTTTGAAAAAAAATCAGGACTTTTCTCATTCCGAGGACGTCTGGTAGCCCGAATGAGCGCCAGAATCCATCAATCGTCGTTTCTCGATCTCGGTCGTAAATCTTTCGAAATCGCGTGATTCGAATGAAACGCCCGTAACTCCCTCATTATAAGTCGGATTGGGTCCATTTGTAATTCATTGGAAAGGTCAGTCAGTGCTCTTCAAAATCCATTTTGAACCGTCGAATTACGACACTGTTTGGGCCTGCAAAAGTGTTGCGCGAGCAAATCGTCCGGAATTTTTCGGACCTCCCCTCTTCCCACAAATGAACTCATAACTCCCTCACCAGAGGTCGGATTTGGACGTTTTTAGCTCGTTTGAAAGGTAACTGGACGATCTTTCAAAAGAAATTAGGACTTTTCTAATTCCGGTGCCGTCTGGTAACCCGAATGAGCGCCAGAAGCATTCGATCGTCGTTTCTCGATCTCGGTCGTAAATCTTTCGAAATCGCGTGATGCGAATGAAACGCCCGTAACTCCCTCATTAGAAGTCGGATTGGGTCCATTTTTAATTCATTGGAAAGGTGAGTCAGTGCTCTTTGAAATCCATTCAGAACCATCGAATTCTGACACCGTTTGGGCCTCCAAAGGTTGGGCGCGAGCAAATCGTCCGAAATTTTTCCGACCTTCCCTCTTCTCACAAATGCGCTCATAACTCCCTCACCGGAAGTCGGATTTGGACGGTTTTTAGCTCGTTGGAAAGGTAACTGGACGAGCTTTCAAAACGAATCAGGACTTTTCTAATTCCGGGGCCGTCTGGTAACCCGAATGAGCGCCAGAAGCATTCGATCGTCGTTTCTCGATCTCGGTCGTAAATCTTTCGAAATCGCGTGATGCGAATGAAACGCCCGTAACTCCCTCATTATAAGTCGGATTGGGTCCATTTTAATTCATTGGAAAGGTCAGTCAGTGCTCTCCGAAATCCATTTTGAACCGTCGAATTCCGACACCGTTTGGGCCTCCAAAAGTGGGGCGCGAGCAAATCGTCCGGAATTTTTCGGACCTCCCTCTTCCCACAAATGAACTCATAACTCCCTCACCAGAGGTCGGATTTGGACGGTTTTTAGCTCGTTTGAAAGGTAACTGGACGAGCTTTCAAAACGAATCAGGACTTTTCTAATTCCGGGGCCGTCTGGTAACCCGAATGAGCGCCAGAAGCATTCGATCGTCGTTTCTCGATCTCGGTCGTAAATCTTTCGAAATCGCGTGATGCGAATGAAACGCCCGTAACTCCCTCATTATAAGTCGGATTGGGTCCATTTTTAATTCATTGGAAAGGTCAGTCAGTGCTCTTTGAAATCCATTCAGAACCGTCGAATTCTGACACCGTTTGGGCCTCCAAAGGTGGGGCGCGAGCAAATCGTCCGGAATTTTTCCGACATTCCCTCTTCCCACAAATGCGCTCATAACTCCCTCACCGGAAGTCGGATTTGGACGGTTTTTAGCTCGTTGGAAAGGTAACTGGACGAGCTTTCAAAATGAATCAGGACTTTTCTCATTCCGAGGCCGTCTGGTAGGCCGAATGAACGCCAGAAGCCTTCGATCGTCGTTTCTCGATCTCGGTCGTAAATCTTTCGAAATCGCGTGATGCGAATGAAACGCCCGTAACACCCTCATTATAAGTCGGATTGGGTCCATTTTTAATTCATTAGAAAGGTCAGTCAATGCTCTTCGAAATCCATTTGGAACCGTCGAATTCCGACACCGTTTGGGCCTCCAAAACTAGGGCACGAGCAAATCGTCCGGAATTTTTCCGACCTCCCCTCTTCCCACAAATGCCCTCATAACTCCCTCATCGGAGGTCGGATTTGGACGATTTTTAGCTCATTGGAAAGGTAACTGGACGAGCTTTCAAAATGAATCAGGCATTTTCTCATTCTGAGGCCGTCTGGTAGCCCGAATGAGCGCCAGAAGCCTTCGATTGTCGTTTCTCGATCTCGGTCGTAAATCTTTCGAAATCGCGTGATGCGAATGAAACGCCCGTAACTCCCTCATTAGAAGTCGGATTGGGTCCATTTTTAATTCATTGGAAAGGTTAGTCAGTGCTCTTCGAAATCCATTTGGAACCGTCGAATTCTGACACCGTTTGGGCCTCCAAAGGTGGCGCGCGAGCAAATCGTCCGGAATTTTTCCGACCTTCCCTCTTCCCACAAATGCGCTCATAACTCCCTCACCGGAAGTCGGATTTGGACGGTTTTTAGCTCGTTGGAAAGGTAACTGGACGAGCTTTCAAAACGAATCAGGACTTTTCTAATTCTGGGGCCGTCTGGTAACCCGAATGAGCGCCAGAAGCATTCGATCGTCGTTTCTCGATCTCGGTCGTAAATCTTTCGAAATCGCGAGATGCGAATGAAACGCCCGTAACTCCCTCATTATAAGTCAAATTGGGTCCGTTTTTAATTCATTGGAAAGGTCAGTCAGTCCTATTCGAAATCCATTTGAAACCGTCGAATTCCGACACCGTTTGGGCCTCCAAAAGTAGGGCGCGAGCAAATCGTCTGAAATTATTTCGACCTCCCATCTTCCCACAAATGCCCTCATAACTCCCTCATCGGAGGTCAGATTTGGACGATTTTTAGCTCGTTGGAAAGGTAACTGGACGAGCTTTCAAAACGAATCAGGCATTTTCTCATTCTGAGGCCGTCTGGTAGCCCGAATGAGCGCCAGAAGCCTTCGATTGTCGTTTCTCGATCTCGGTCGTAAATCTTTCGAAATCGCGTGATGCGAATGAAACGCCCGTAACTCCCTCATTATAAGTCGGATTGGGTCCATTTTTAATTCATTGGAAAGGTTAGTCAGTGCTCTTCGAAATCCATTTAGAACCGTCGAATTCTGACACCGTTTGGGCCTCCAAAGGTGGGGCGCGAGCAAATCGTCCGGAATTTTTCCGACCTTCCCTCTTCCCACAAATGCGCTCATAACTCCCTCACCGGAAGTCGGATTTGGACGGTTTTTAGCTCGTTGGAAAGGTAACTGGACGAGCTTTCAAAATGAATCAGGACTTTTCTCATTCCGAGGCCGTCTGGTAGGCCGAATGACGCCAGAAGCCTTCGATCGTCGTTTCTCGATCTCGGTCGTAAATCTTTCGAAATCGCGTGATGCGAATGAAACGCCCGTAACACCCTCATTATAAGTCGGATTGGGTCCATTTTTAATTCATTGGAAAGGTCAGTCAATGCTCTTCGAAATCCATTTGGAACCGTCGAATTCCGACACCGTTTGGGCCTCCAAAAGTAGGGCACGAGCAAATCGTCCGAAATTTTTCCGACCTCCCCTCTTCCCACAAATGCCCTCATAACTCCCTCATCGGAGGTCGGATTTGGACGTTTTTAGCTCGTGGAAAGGTAACTGGACGAGCTTTCAAAATGAATCAGGCATTTTCTCATTCTGAGGCCGTCTGGTAGCCCGAATGAGCGCCAGAAGCCTTCGATTGTCGTTTCTCGATCTCGGTCGTAAATCTTTCGAAATCGCGTGATGCGAATGAAACGCCCGTAACTCCCTCATTATAAGTCGGATTGGGTCCATTTTTAATTCATTGGAAAGGTCAGTCAGTGCTCTTCGAAATCCATTTAGAACCGTCGAATTCTGACACCGTTTGGGCCTCCAAAGGTGGGGCGCGAGCAAATCGTCCGGAATTTTTCCGACCTTCCCTCTTCCCACAAATGCGCTCATAACTCCCTCACCGGAAGTCGGATTTGGACGGTTTTTAGCTCTTTGAAAGGTAACTGGACGAGCTTTCAAAATGAATCAGGACTTTTCTCATTCCGAGGCCGTCTGGTAGGCCGAATGAGCGCCAGAAGCCTTCGATCGTCGTTTCTCGATCTCGGTCGTAAATCTTTCGAAATCGCGTGATGCGAATGAAACGCCCGTAACTCCCTCATTATAAGTCGGATTGGGTCCATTTTTAATTCATTGGAAAGGTCAGTCAGTGCTCTTCGAAATCCATTTGGAACGGTCGAATTCGACACCGTTTGGGCCCCCAAAAGTAGGGCGCGAGCAAATCATCCGGAATTTTTCCGACCACCCTCTTCCCACAAATGCGCCCATAACTCCCTCACCAGAGGTCGGATTTGGACGGTTTTTAGCTCTTGGAAAGGTAACTGGACGGGCTTTGAAAAAAATCAGGACTTTTCTCATTCCGAGGGACGTCTGGTAGCCCGAATGAGCGCCAGAATCCATCAATCGTCGTTTCTCGATCTCGGTCGTAAATCTTTCGAAATCGCGTGATTCGAATGAAACGCCCGTAACTCCCTCATTATAAGTCGGATTGGGTCCATTTTTAATTCATTGGAAAGGTCAGTCAGTGCTCTCCGAAATCCATTTTGAACCGTCGAATTCCGACACCGTTTGGGCCTCCAAAAGTGGGGCGCGAGCAAATCGTCCGGAATTTTTCGGACCTCCCCTCTTCCCACAAATGAACTCATAACTCCCTCACCAGAGGTCGGATTTGGACAGATTTTTAGCTCGTTGAAAGGTAACTGGACGAGCTTTCAAAACGAATCAGGACTTTTCTAATTCCGAGGCCGTCTGGTAACCCGAATGAGCGCCAGAAGCATTCGATCGTCGTTTCTCGATCTCGGTCGTAAATCTTTCGAAATCGCGTGATGCGAATGAAACGCCCGTAACTCCCTCATTAGAAGTCGGATTGGGTCCATTTTTAATTCATTGGAAAGGTCAGTCAGTGCTCTTGAAATCCATTTTGAACCGTCGAATTCTGACACCGTTTGGGCCTCCAAAGGTGGGGCGCGAGCAAATCGTCCGAAATTTTTCCGACCTTCCTCTTCCCACAAATGCGCTCATAACTCCCTCACCGAAGTCGGATTTGGACGGTTTTTAGCTCGTTGGAAAGGTAACTGGACGAGCTTTCAAACGAATCAGGACTTTTCTCATTCTAGGGCCGTCTGGTAACCCGAATGAGCGCCAGAAGCATTCGATCGTCGTTCTCGATCTCGGTCGTAAATCTTTCGAAATCGCGTGATTCGAATGAAACGCCCGTAACTCCCTCATTATAAGTCGATTTGGTCCATTTTTAATTCATTAGAAAGGTCAGTCAGTGCTCTCCAAAATCCATTTTGAACCGTCGAATTCCGACACCGTTTGGGCCTCCAAAAGTGGGGCGCGAGCAAATCGTCCGGAATTTTTCGGACCTCCCTCTTCCCACAAATGAACTCATAACTCCCTCACCAGAGGTCGGATTTGGACTGTTTTTAGCTCGTTTGAAAGGTAACTGGACGAGCTTTCAAAACAAATCAGGACTTTTCTAATTCCGGGGCCTTCTGGTAACCCGAATGAGCGCCAGAAGCATTCGATCGTCGTTTCTCAATCTCGGTCGTAAATCTTTCGAAATCGCGTGATGCGAATGAAACGCCCGTAACACCCTCATTATAAGTCGGATTGGGTCCATTTTTAATTCATTAGAAAGGTCAGTCAATGCTCTTCGAAATCCATTTTGAACCGTCGAATTCCGACACCGTTTGGGCCTCCAAAAGTGGGGCGCGAGCAAATCGTCCGGAATTTTTCGGACCTCCCCTCTTCCCACAAATGAACTCATAACTCCCTCACCAGAGGTCGGATTTGGACGGTTTTTAGCTCGTTGAAAGGTAACTGGACGAGCTTTCAAAACGAATCAGGACTTTTCTATTCGGGGCCGTCTGGTAACCCGAATGAGCGCCAGAAGCATTCGATCGTCGTTTCTCGATCTCGGTCGTAAATCTTTCGAAATCGCGTGATGCGAATGAAACGCCCGTAACTCCCTCATTATAAGTCGGATTGGGTCCATTTTTAATTCATTGGAAAGGTCAGTCAGTGCTCTTCAAAATCCATTTAGAACCGTCGAATTCTGACACCGTTTGGGCCTCCAAAGGTGGGGCGCGAGCAAATCGTCCGGAATTTTTCGGACCTTCCCTCTTCCCACAAATGCGCTCATAACTCCCTCACCGGAAGTCGGATTTGGACGGTTTTTAGCTCGTTGGAAAGGTAACTGGACGAGCTTTCAAAATGAATCAGGACTTTTCTCATTCCGAGGCCGTCTGGTAGGCCGAATGAACGCCAGAAGCCTTCGATCGTCGTTTCTCGATCTCGGTCGTAAATCTTTCGAAATCGCGTGATGCGAATGAAACGCCCGTAACTCCCTCATTATAAGTCGGATTGGGTCCATTTTTAATTCATTGGAAAGGTCAGTCAATGCTCTTCGAAATCCATTTAGAACCGTCGAATTCCGACACCGTTTGGGCCTCCAAAAGTAGGGCGCGAGGAAATCGTCCGAAATTTTTCCGACCACCCCTCTTCCCACAAATGCGCTCATAACTCCCTCACCGGAGGTCGGATTTGGACGGTTTTTAGGTCGTTGGAAAGGTAACTGGACGAGCTTTCAAAATGAATTAGGCATTTTCTCATTCTGAGGCCGTCTGGTAGCCCGAATGAGCGCCAGAAGCCTTCGATTGTCGTTTCTCGATCTCGGTCGTAAATCTTTCGAAATCGCGTGATGCGAATGAAACGCCCGTAACTCCCTCATTATAAGTCGGATTGGGTCCATTTTTAATTCATTGGAAAGGTTAGTCAGTGCTCTTTGAAATCCATTCAGAACCGTCGAATTCTGACAATGTTTGGGCCTCCAAAGGTGGGGCGCGAGCAAATCGTCCGGAATTTTTCGGACCTTCCCTCTTCCCACAAATGCGCTCATAACTCCCTCACCGGAAGTCGGATTTGGACGGTTTTTAGCTCGTTGGAAAGGTAACTGGACGAGCTTTTAAAACGAATCAGGACTTTTCTAATTCTGGGGCCGTCTGGTAACCCGAATGAGCGCCAGAAGCATTCGATCGTCGTTTCTCGATCTCGGTCGTAAATCTTTCGAAATCGCGTGATGCGAATGAAACGCCCGTAACTCCCTCATTATAAGTCGGATTGGGTCCATTTTTAATTCATTGAAAAGGTCAGTCAGTGCTCTTCGAAATCCATTTGGAACCGTCGAATTCCGACACCGTTTGGGCCTCCAAAAGTAGGGCACGAGCAAATCGTCCGGAATTTTTCCGACCTCCCCTCTTCCCACAAATGCCCTCATAACTCCCTCACGAGGTCGGATTTGGACGATTTTTAGCTCGTTGGAAAGGTAACTGGACGAGCTTTCAAAACGAATCAGGCTTTTCTCATTCTGAGGCCGTCTGGTAGCCCGAATGAGCGCCAGAAGCCTTCGATGTCGTTTCTCGATCTCGGTCGTAAATCTTTCGAAATCGCGTGATGCGAATGAAACGCCCGTAACTCCCTCATTAGAAGTCGGATTGGGTCCATTTTTAATTCATTGGAAAGGTTAGTCAGTGCTCTTTGAAATCCATTCAGAACCGTCGAATTCTGACACCGTTTGGGCCTCCAAAGGTGGGGCGCGAGCAAATCGTCCGGAATTTTTCCGACCTTCCCTCTTCCCACAAATGCGCTCATAACTCCCTCACCGGAGTCGGATTTGGACGGTTTTTAGCTCGTTGGAAAGGTAACTGGACGAGCTTTCAAAATAAATCAGGACTTTTCTCATTCCGAGGCCGTCTGGTAGCCTGAATCAGTACCAGAAGCCTTCGATCGTCGTTTCTCGATCTCGGTCGTAAATCTTCGAAAATCGCGTGATGCGAATGAAACACCCGTAACTCCCTCATTATAAGTCGGATTGGGTCCATTTTTAATTCATTGGAAAGGTCAGTCAATGCTCTTCGAAATCCATTTGGAACCGTCGAATTCCGACACCGTTTGGGCCTCCAAACTAGGGCGCGAGCAAATCGTCCGAAATTTTTCCGACCTCCCCTCTTCCCACAAATGCCCTCATAACTCCCTCATCGGAGGTCGGATTTGGACGATTTTTAGCTCATTGGAAAGGTAACTGGACGAGCTTTCAAAATGAATCAGGCATTTTCTCATTCTGAGGCCGTCTGGTAGCCCGAATGAGCGCCAGAAGCCTTCGATCGTCGTTTCTCGATCTCGGTCGTAAATCTTTCGAAATCGCGTGATGCGAATGAAACGCCCGTAACTCCCTCATTATAAGTCGGATTGGGTCCATTTTTAATTCATTGGAAAGGTTAGTCAGTGCTCTTTGAAATCCATTCAGAACCGTCGAATTCTGACACCGTTTGGGCCTCCAAAGGTGGGGCGCGAGCAAATCGTCCGGAATTTTTCCGACCTTCCCTCTTCCCACAAATGCGCTCATAACTCCCTCACCGGAAGTCGGATTTGGACGGTTTTTAGCTCGTTGGAAAGGTAACTGGACGAGCTTTCAAAATGAATCAGGACTTTTCTCATTCCGAGGCCGTCTGGTAGGCCGAATGAGCGCCAGAAGCCTTCGATCGTCGTTTCTCGATCTCGGTCGTAAATCTTTCGAAATCGCGTGATGCGAATGAAACGCCCGTAACTCCCTCATTATAAGTCGGATTGGGTCCATTTTTAATTCATTAGAAAGGTCAGTCAATGCTCTTCGAAATCCATTTGGAACCGTCGAATTCCGACACCGTTTGGGCCTCCAAAACTAGGGCACGAGCAAATCGTCTGAAATTTTTCCGACCTCCCCTCTTCCCACAAATGCCCTCATAACTCCCTCATCGGAGGTCGGATTTGGACGATTTTTAGCTCGTTGGAAAGGTAACTGGACGAGCTTTCAAAATGAATCAGGCATTTTCTCATTCTGAGGCCGTCTGGTAGCCCGAATGAGCGCCAGAAGCCTTCGATTGTCGTTTCTCGATCTCGGTCGTAAATCTTTCGAAATCGCGTGATGCGAATGAAACGCCCGTAACTCCCTCATTATAAGTCGGATTGGGTCCATTTTTAATTCATTGGAAAGTTCAGTCAGTGCTCTTTGAAATCCATTCAGAACCGTCGAATTCTGACACCGTTTGGGCCTCAAAAGGTGGGGCGCGAGCAAATCGTCCGGAATTTTTCCGACCTTCCCTCTTCCCACAAATGCGCTCATAACTCCCTCACCGGAAGTCGGATTTGGACGGTTTTTAGCTCTTTGGAAAGGTAACTGGACGAGCTTTCAAAATGAATCAGGACTTTTCTCATTCCGAGGCCGTCTGGTAGCCGAATGACGCCAGAAGCCTTCGATCGTCGTTTCTCGATCTCGGTCGTAAATCTTTCGAAATCGCGTGATGCGAATGAAACGCCCGTAACTCCCTCATTATAAGTCGGATTGGGTCCATTTTTAATTCATTGGAAAGGTCAGTCAGTGCTCTTCGAAATCCATTTTGAACCGTCGAATTCCGACACCGTTTGGGCCTCCAAAAGTGGGGCGCGAGCAAATCGTCCGGAATTTTTCCGACCTCCCCTCTTCCCACAAATGAACTCATAACTCCCTCACCAGAGGTCGGATTTGGACGGTTTTTAGCTCGTTTGAAAGGTAACTGGACGAGCTTTCAAAACGAATCAGGACTTTTCTAATTCCGGGGCCGTCTGGTAACCCGAATGAGCGCCAGAAGCATTCGATCGTCGTTTCTCGATCTCGGTCGTAAATCTTTCGAAATCGCGTGATGCGAATGAAACGCCCGTAACTCCCTCATTAGAAGTCGGATTGGGTCCATTTTTAATTCATTGGAAAGGTTAGTCAGTGCTCTTCGAAATCCATTTAGAACCGTCGAATTCTGACACCGTTTGGGCCTCCAAAGGTGGGGCGCGAGCAAATCGTCCGGAATTTTTCGGACCTTCCCTCTTCCCACAAATGCGCTCATAACTCCCTCACCGGAAGTCGGATTTGGACGGTTTTTAGCTCGTTGGAAAGGTAACTGGACGAGCTTTCAAAATGAATCAGGACTTTTCTCATTCCGAGGCCGTCTGGTAGGCCGAATGAACGCCAGAAGCCTTCGATCGTCGTTTCTCGATCTCGGTCGTAAATCTTTCGAAATCGCGTGATGCGAATGAAACGCCCGTAACACCCTCATTATAAGTCGGATTGGGTCCATTTTTAATTCATTGGAAAGGTCAGTCAGTGCTCTTCGAAATCCATTTGGAACCGTCGAATTCCGACACCGTTTGGGCCTCCAAAACTAGGGCACGAGCAAATCGTCCGAAATTTTTCCGACCTCCCCTCTTCCCACAAATGCCCTCATAACTCCCTCATCGGAGGTCGGATTTGGACGATTTTTAGCTCGTTGGAAAGGTAACTGGACGAGCTTTCAAAATGAATCAGGCATTTTCTCATTCTGAGGCCGTCTGGTAGCCCGAATGAGCGCCAGAAGCCTTCGATTGTCGTTTCTCGATCTCGGTCGTAAATCTTTCGAAATCGCGTGATGCGAATGAAACGCCCGTAACTCCCTCATTAGAAGTCGGATTGGGTCCATTTTTAATTCCTTGGAAAGGTTAGTCAGTGCTCTTTGAAATCCATTTAGAACCGTCGAATTCTGACACCGTTTGGGCCTCCAAAGGTGGGCGCGAGCAAATCGTCCGGAATTTTTCTGACCTTCCCTCTTCCCACAAATGCGCTCATAACTCCCTCACCGGAAGTCGGATTTGGACGGTTTTTAGCTCGTTGGAAAGGTAACTGGACGAGCTTTCAAAATGAATCAGGACTTTTCTCATTCCGAGGCCGTCTGGTAGGCCGAATGAACGCCAGAAGCCTTCGATCGTCGTTTCTCGATCTCGGTCGTAAATCTTTCGAAATTGCGTGATGCGAATGAAACGCCCGTAACTCCCTCATTATAAGTCGGATTGGGTCCATTTTTAATTCATTGAAAAGGTCAGTCAGTGCTCTTCGAAATCCATTTGGAACTGTCAAATTCCGACACCGTTTGGGCCTCCAAAAAGTAGGGCGCCAGGAAATCATCTGGAATTTTTCCGACCACCCTCTTCCCACAAATGCGCACTTAACTCCCTCACTGGAGGTCGGATTTGGACGGTTTTTAGCTCGTTGGAAAGGTAACTGGACGAGCTTTCAAAACGAATCAGGACTTTTCTCATTCCGAGGACGTCTGGTAGCCCGAATGAGCGCCAGAATCCATCAATCGTCGTTTCTCGATCTCGGTCGTAAATCTTTCGAAATCGCGTGATTCGAATGAAACGCCCGTAACTCCCTCATTATAAGTCGGATTGGGTCCATTTTTAATTCATTGGAAAGGTCAGTCAGTGCTCTCCGAAATCCATTTTGAACCGTCGAATTCCGACACCGTTTGGGCCTCCAAAAGTGGGGCGCGAGCAAATCGTCTGGAATTTTTCGGACCTCCCCTCTTCCCACAAATGAACTCATAACTCCCTCACCAGAGGTCGGATTTGGACCGTTTTTAGCTCGTTTGAAAGGTAACTGGACGAGCTTTCAAAACGAATCAGGACTTTTCTAATTCCGGGCCGTCTGGTAACCCGAATGAGCGCCAGAAGCATTCGATCGTCGTTTCTCGATCTCGGTCGTAAATCTTTCGAAATCGCGTGATGCGAATGAAACGCCCGTAACTCCCTCATTAGAAGTCGGATTGGGTCCATTTTTAATTCATTGGAAAGGTTAGTCAGTGCTCTTTGAAATCCATTCAGAACCATCGAATTCTGACACCGTTTGGGCCTCCAAAGGTGGGGCGCGAGCAAATCGTCCGGAATTTTTCGGACCTTCCCTCTTCCCACAAATGCGCTCATAACTCCCTCACCGGAAGTCGGATTTGGACGGTTTTTAGCTCGTTGGAAAGGTAACTGGACGAGCTTTCAAAATGAATGAGGCATTTTCTCATTCTGAGGCCGTCTGGTAGCCCGAATGAGCTCCAGAAGCCTTCGATCGTCGTTTCTCGATCTCGGTCGTAAATCTTTCGAAATCGCGTGATGCGAATGAAACGCCCGTAACTCCCTCATTAGAAGTCGGATTGGGTCCATTTTTAATTCATTGGAAAGGTCAGTCAGTGCTCTTGAAATCCATTCAGAACCGTCGAATTCTGACACCGTTTGGGCCTCCAAAGTGGGGCGCGAGCAAATCGTCCGAATTTTTCCGACCTTCCCTCTTCCCACAAATGCGCTCATAACTCCCTCACCGGAAGTCGGATTTGGACGGTTTTTAGCTCGTTGGAAAGGTAACTGGACGAGCTTTCAAAATGAATCAGGCTTTTCTCATTCTGAGGCCGTCTGGTAGCCCGAATGAGCGCCAGAAGCCTTCGATTGTCGTTTCTCGATCTCGGTCGTAAATCTTTCGAAATCGCGTGATGCGAATGAAACGCCCGTAACTCCCTCATTAGAAGTCGGATTGGGTCCATTTTTAATTCATTGGAAAGGTTAGTCAGTGCTCTTTGAAATCCATTCAGAACCGTCGAATTCTGACACCGTTTGGGCCTCCAAAGGTGGGGCGCGAGCAAATCGTCCGGAATTTTTCGGACCTTCCCTCTTCCCACAAATGCGCTCATAACTCCCTCACCGGAAGTCGGATTTGGACGGTTTTTAGCTCGTTGGAAAGGTAACTGGACGAGCTTTCAAAATGAATCAGGACTTTTCTCATTCCGAGGCCGTCTGGTAGGCCGAATGAACGCCAGAAGCCTTCGATCGTCGTTTCTCGATCTCGGTCGTAAATCTTTCGAAATCGCGTGATGCGAATGAAACGCCCGTAACACCCTCATTATAAGTCGGATTGGGTCCATTTTTAATTCATTGAAAGGTCAGTCAGTGCTCTTCGAAATCCATTTGGAACCGTCGAATTCCGACACCGTTTGGGCCTCCAAAACTAGGGCACGAGCAAATCGTCCGAAATTTTTCCGACCTCCCCTCTTCCCACAAATGCCCTCATAACTCCCTCACGGAGGTCGGATTTGGACGATTTTTAGCTCGTTGGAAAGGTAACTGGACGAGCTTTCAAAATGATGAGGCATTTTCTCATTCTGAGGCCGTCTGGTAGCCCGAATGAGCGCCAGAAGCCTTCGATTGTCGTTTCTCGATCTCGGTCGTAAATCTTTCGAAATCGCGTGATGCGAATGAAACGCCCGTAACTCCCTCATTAGAAGTCGGATTGGGTCCATTTTTAATTCATTGGAAAGGTTAGTCAGTGCTCTTTGAAATCCATTCAGAACCGTCGAATTCTGACACCGTTTGGGCCTCCAAAGGTGGGGCGCGAGCAAATCGTCCGAAATTTTTCCGACCTTCCCTCTTCCCACAAATGCGCTCATAACTCCCTCACCGGAAGTCGGATTTGGACGGTTTTTAGCTCGTTGGAAAGGTAACTGGACGAGCTTTCAAAATGAATCAGGACTTTTCTCATTCCGAGGCCGTCTGGTAGGCCGAATGAACGCCAGAAGCCTTCGATCGTCGTTTCTCGATCTCGGTCGTAAATCTTTCGAAATCGCGTGATGCGAATGAAACGCCCGTAACTCCCTCATTATAAGTCGGATTGGGTCCATTTTTAATTCATTGGAAAGGTCAGTCAGTGCTCTTCGAAATCCATTTGGAACGGTCGAATTCCGACACCGTTTGGACCCCCAAAAGTACAGCGCGAGCAAATCATCCGGAATTTTTCCGACCACCCCTCTTCCCACAAATGCGCCCATAACTCCCTCACCAGAGGTCGGATTTGGACGGTTTTTAGCTCTTTGGAAAGGTAACTGGACGGGCTTTGAAAAAAAATCAGGACTTTTCTCATTCCGAGGACGTCTGGTAGCCCGAATGAGCGCCAGAATCCATCAATCGTCGTTTCTCGATCTCGGTCGTAAATCTTTCGAAATCGCGTGATTCGAATGAAACGCCCGTAACTCCCTCATTATAAGTCGGATTGGGTCCATTTTTAATTCATTGGAAAGGTCAGTCAGTGCTCTCCGAAATCCATTTTGAACCGTCGAATTCCGACACCGTTTGGGCCTCCAAAAGTGGGGCGCGAGCAAATCGTCTGGAATTTTTCGGACCTCCCCTCTTCCCACAAATGAACTCATAACTCCCTCACCAGAGGTCGGATTTGGACGATTTTTAGCTCGTTTGAAAGGTAACTGGACGAGCTTTCAAAACGAATCAGGACTTTTCTAATTCCGGGGCCGTCTGGTAACCCGAATGAGCGCCAGAAGCATTCGATCGTCGTTTCTCGATCTCGGTCGTAAATCTTTCGAAATCGCGTGATGCGAATGAAACGCCCGTAACTCCCTCATTATAAGTCGGATTGGGTCCATTTTTAATTCATTGGAAAGGTCAGTCAGTGCTCTTCGAAATCCATTCAGAACCGTCGAATTCCGACACCGTTTGGGCCTCCAAAGTGGGGCGCGAGCAAATCGTCCGGAATTTTTCCGACCTTCCCTCTTCCCACAAATGCGCTCATAACTCCCTCACCGGAAGTCGGATTTGGACGGTTTTTAGCTCGTTGGAAAGGTAACTGGACGAGCTTTCAAAATGAATCAGGCTTTTCTCATTCTGAGGCCGTCTGGTAGCCCGAATGAGCGCCAGAAGCCTTAGATCGTTGTTTCTCGATCTCGGTCGTAAATCTTTCGAAATCGCGTGATGCGAATGAAACGCCCGTAACTCCCTCATTATAAGTCGGATTGGGTCCATTTTTAATTCATTGGAAAGGTCAGTCAGTTTCTTCGAAATCCATTTAGATCCGTCGAATTTTGACACCGTTTGTGGCTCCAAAAGTGGGGCGCGAGCAAATCGTCCGGAATTTTTCCGACCTCCCCTCTTCCCACAAATGCGCTCATAACTCCCTCACCGGATGTCGGATTTGGACGGTTTTTAGCTCGTTGGAAAGGTAACTGGACGAGCTTTCAAAATAAATCATGACTTTTCTCATTCTGTGGCCGTCTGGTAGCCCGAATGAGCGCCAGAAGCCTTCGATCGTCGTTTCTCGATCTCGGTCGTAAATCTTTCGAAATCGCGTGATTCGAATGAAACGCCCGTAACTCCCTCATTATAAGTCGGATTGGGTCCATTTTTCATTCATTGGAAAGTTCAGTCAGTGCTCTTCGAAATCCATTTGGAACCGTCGAATTCTGACACCGTTTGGGCCTCCAAAGGTGGGGCGCGAGCAAATCGTCCGGAATTTTTCCGACCTTCCCTCTTCCCACAAATGCGCTCATAACTCCCTCACCGGAAGTCGGATTTGGACGGTTTTTAGCTCGTTGGAAAGGTAACTGGACGAGCTTTCAAAACGAATCAGGCATTTTCTCATTCTGAGGCCGTCTGGTAGCCCGAATGAGCGCCAGAAGCCTTCGATTGTCGTTTCTCGATCTCGGTCGTAAATCTTTCGAAATCGCGTGATGCGAATGAAACGCCCGTAACTCCCTCATTATAAGTCGGATTGGGTCCATTTTTAATTCATTGGAAAGGTTAGTCAGTGCTCTTTGAAATCCATTCAGAACCGTCGAATTCTGACACCGTTTGGGCCTCCAAAGGTGGGGCGCGAGCAAATCGTCCGGAATTTTTCGGACCTTCCCTCTTCCCACAAATGCGCTCATAACTCCCTCACCGGAAGTCGGATTTGGACGGTTTTTAGCTCGTTGGAAAGGTAACTGGACGAGCTTTCAAAATGAATCAGGACTTTTCTCATTCCGAGGCCGTCTGGTAGGCCGAATGAACGCCAGAAGCCTTCGATCGTCGTTTCTCGATCTCGGTCGTAAATCTTTCGAAATCGCGTGATGCGATTGAAACGCCCGTACCTCCCTCATTATAAGTCGGATTGGGTCATTTTTAATTCATTGGAAAGGTCAGTCAGTGCTTTTCAAAATCCATTTGGAACCGTTGAATTCCGATACCGTTTGGGCCAACAAAACTAGGACACGAACAAATCGTCTGGAAATTTTCGGACCTCCCCTCTTCCCACAAATGCCCTCATAACTCTCTCATCGGAAGTCGGCTTTGGACGATTTTTATCTCATTGGAAAGGTAACTGGACGAGCTTTCAAAATGAATCAGGCATTTTCTTATTCTGAGGCCGTCTGGTAGCCCGAATGAGCGCCAGAAGCCTTCGATTGTCGTTTCTCGATCTCGGTCGTAAATCATTCGAAATCGCGTGATGCGAATGAAACGCCCGTAACTCCCTCATTATAAGTCGGATTGGGTCCATTTTTAATTCATTGGAAAGGTTAGTCAGTGCTCTTTGAAATCCATTCAGAACCGTCGAATTCTGACACCGTTTGGGCCTCCAAAGGTGGGGCGCGAGCAAATCGTCTGAAATTTTTCCGACCTTCCCTCTTCCCACAAATGCGCTCATAACTCCCTCACCGGAAGTCGGATTTGGACGGTTTTTAGCTCGTTGGAAAGGTAACTGGACGAGCTTTCAAAATGAATCAGGACTTTTCTCATTCCGAGGCCGTCTGGTAGGCCGAATGAACGCCAGAAGCCTTCGATCGTCGTTTCTCGATCTCGGTCGTAAATCTTTCGAAATCGCGTGATGCGAATGAAACGCCCGTAACTCCCTCATTATAAGTCGGATTGGGTCCATTTTTAATTCATTGGAAAGGTCAGTCAGTGCTCTTCGAAATCCATTTGGAACCGTCGAATTCCGACACCGTTTGGGCCCCCAAAAGTACAGCGCGAGCAAATCATCCGGAATTTTTCCGACCACCCCTCTTCCCACAAATGCGCCCATAACTCCCTCACCGGAGGTCGGATTTGGACGGTTTTTAGCTCTTTGGAAAGGTAACTGGACGGGCTTTGAAAAAAAATCAGGACTTTTCTCATTCCGAGGACGTCTGGTAGCCCGAATGAGCGCCAGAATCCATCAATCGTCGTTTCTCGATCTCGGTCGTAAATCTTTCGAAATCGCGTGATTCGAATGAAACGCACGTAACTCTCTCATTATAAGTCGGATTGGGTCCATTTTTAATCCATTTTGAACCGTAGAATTCCGACACCGTTTGGGACTCCAAAAGTGGGGCGCGAGCAAATCGTCCGGAATTTTTCGGACCTCCCCTCTTCCCACAAATGAACTCATAACTCCCTCACCAGAGGTCGGATTTGGACCGTTTTTAGCTCGTTTGAAAGGTAACTGGACGAGCTTTCAAAACGAATCAGGACTTTTCTATTCCGAGGCCGTCTGGTAACCCGAATGAGCGCCAGAAGCATTCGATCGTCGTTTCTCGATCTCGGTCGTAAATCTTTCGAAATCGCGTGATGCGAATGAAACGCCCGTAACTCCCTCATTAGAAGTCGGATTGGGTCCATTTTTAATTCATTGGAAAGGTCAGTCAGTGCTCTCCGAAATCCATTTTGAACCGTCGAATTCCGACACCGTTTGGGCCTCCAAAAGTGGGGCGCGAGCAAATCGTCCGGAATTTTTCGGACCTCCCCTCTTCCCACAAATGAACTCATAACTCCCTCACCAGAGGTCGGATTTGGACCGTTTTTAGCTCGTTTGAAAGGTAACTGGACGAGCTTTCAAAACGAATCAGGACTTTTCTAATTCCGAGGCCGTCTGGTAACCCGAATGAGCGCCAGAAGCATTCGATCGTCGTTTCTCGATCTCGGTCGTAAATCTTTCGAAATCGCGTGATGCGAATGAAACGCCCGTAACTCCCTCATTAGAAGTCGGATTGGGTCCATTTTTAATTCATTGGAAAGGTCAGTCAGTGCTCTCCGAAATCCATTTTGAACCGTCGAATTCCGACACCGTTTGGGCCTCCAAAAGTGGGGCGCGAGCAAATCGTTCGGAATTTTTCGGACCTCCCCTCTTCCCACAAATGAACTCATAACTCCCTCACCAGAGGTCGGATTTGGACGGTTTTTAGCTCGTATAAAGGTAACTGGACGAGCTTTCAAAACGAATCAGAACTTTTCTAATTCCGGGGCCGTCTGTTAACCCGAATGAGCGCCAGAAGCATTCGATCGTAGTTTCTCGATCTCGGTCGTAAATCTTTCGAAATCGCGTGATTCGAATGAAACGCCCGTAACTCCCTCATTATAAGTCGGATTGGGTCCATTTTTAATTCATTGGAAAGGTTAGTCAGTGCTCTTTGAAATCCATTCAGAACCGTCGAATTCTGACACCGTTTGGGCCTCCAAAGGTGGGGCGCGAGCAAATCGTCCGGAATTTTTCTGACCTTCCCTCTTCCCACAAATGCGCTCATAACTCCCTCACCGGAAGTCGGATTTGGACGGTTTTTAGCTCGTTGGAAAGGTAACTGGACGAGCTTTCAAAATGAATCAGGACTTTTCTCATTCTGAGGCCGTCTGGTAGCCCGAATGAGCGCCAGAAGCCTTCGATTGTCGTTTCTCGATCTCGGTCGTAAATCTTTCGAAATCGCGTGATGCGAATGAAACGCCCGTAACTCACTCATTAGAAGTCGGATTGGGTCCATTTTAATTCATTGGAAAGGTTAGTCAGTGCTCTTTGAAATCCATTCAGAACCGTCGAATTCTGACACCGTTTGGGCCTCCAAAGTGGGGCTCGATTAAATCATCCAGAATTTTTCCGACCTTCCCTCTTCCCACAAATGCGCTCATAACTCCCTCACCGGAAGTCGGATTTGGACGGTTTTTAGCTCGTTGGAAAGGTAACTGGACGAGCTTTCAAAATGAATCAGGACTTTTCTCATTCCGAGGCCGTCTGGTAGGCCGAATGAACGCCAGAAGCCTTCGATCGTCGTTTCTCGATCTCGGTCGTAAATCTTTCGAAATCGCGTGATGCGAATGAAACGCCCGTAACACCCTCATTATAAGTCGGATTGGGTCCATTTTTAATTCATTGAAAGGTCAGTCAGTGCTCTTCGAAATCCATTTGGAACCGTCGAATTCCGACACCGTTTGGGCCTCCAAAACTAGGGCACGAGCAAATCGTCCGAAATTTTTCCGACCTCCCCTCTTCCCACAAATGCCCTCATAACTCCCTCATCGGAGGTCGGATTTGGACGATTTTTAGCTCGTTGGAAAGGTAACTGGACGAGCTTTCAAAATGAATGAGGATTTTCTCATTCTGAGGCCGTCTGGTAGCCCGAATGAGCGCCAGAAGCCTTCGATCGTCGTTTCTCGATCTCGGTCGTAAATCTTTCGAAATCGCGTGATGCGAATGAAACGCCCGTAACTCCCTCATTAGAAGTCGGATTGGGTCCATTTTTAATTCATTGGAAAGGTTAGTCAGTGCTCTTTGAAATCCAGTCAGAACCGTCGAATTCTGACACCGTTTGGGCCTCCAAAGGTGGGGCGCGAGCAAATCGTCTGAAATTTTTCCGACCTTCCCTCTTCCCACAAATGCGCTCATAACTCCCTCACCGGAAGTCGGATTTGGACGGTTTTTAGCTCGTTGGAAAGGTAACTGGACGAGCTTTCAAAATGAATCAGGACTTTTCTCATTCCGAGGCCGTCTGGTAGGCCGAATGAACGCCAGAAGCCTTCGATCGTCGTTTCTCGATCTCGGTCGTAAATATTTCGAAATCGCGTGATGCGAATGAAACGCCCGTAACTCCCTCATTATAAGTCGGATTGGGTCCATTTTTAATTCATTGGAAAGGTCAGTCAGTGCTCTTCGAAATCCATTTGGAACGGTCGAATTCCGACACCGTTTGGACCCCCAAAAGTACAGCGCGAGCAAATCATCCGGAATTTTTCCGACCACCCCTCTTCCCACAAATGCGCCCATAACTCCCTCACCAGAGGTCGGATTTGGACGGTTTTTAGCTCTTTGGAAAGGTAAGTGGACGGGCTTTGAAAAAAAATCAGGACTTTTCTCATTCCGAGGACGTCTGGTAGCCCGAATGAGCGCCAGAATCCATCAATCGTCGTTTCTCGATCTCGGTCGTAAATCTTTCGAAATCGCGTGATTCGAATGAAACGCCCGTAACTCCCTCATTATAAGTCAGATTGGGTCCATTTTTAATTCATTGGAAAGGTCAGTCAGTGCTCTCCGAAATCTATTTTGAACCGTCGAATTGCGACACCATTTGGGCCTCCAAAAGTGGGGCGCGAGCAAATCGTCTGGAATTTTTCGGACCTCCCCTCTTCCCACAAATGAACTCATAACTCCCTCACCAGAGGTCGGATTTGGACCGTTTTTAGCTCGTTTGAAAGGTAACTGGACGAGCTTTCAAAACGAATCAGGACTTTTCTAATTCCAAGGCCGTCTGGTAACCCGAATGAGCGCCAGAAGCATTCGATCGTCGTTTCTCGATCTCGGTCGTAAATCTTTCGAAATCGCGTGATGCGAATGAAACGCTCGTAACTCCCTCATTAGAAGTCGGATTGGGTCCATTTTTAATTCATTGGAAAGGTCAGTCAGTGCTCTCCGAAATCCATTTTGAACCGTCGAATTCCGACACCGTTTGGGCCTCCAAAAGTGGGGCGCGAGCAAATCGTCTAGAATTTTTCGGACCTCCCCTCTTCCCACAAATGAACTCATAACTCCCTCACCAGAGGTCGGATTTGGACCGTTTTTAGCTCGTTTGAAAGGTAACTGGACGAGCTTTCAAAACGAATCAGGACTTTTCTAATTCCGGGGCCGTCTGGTAACCCGAATGAGCGCCAGAAGCATTCGATCGTCGTTTCTCGATCTCGGTCGTAAATCTTTCGAAATCGCGTGATGCGAATGAAACGCCCGTAACTCCCTCATTAGAAGTCGGATTGGGTCCATTTTTAATTCATTGGAAAGGTTAGTCAGTGCTCTTTGAAATCCATTCAGAACCGTCGAATTCTGACACCGTTTGGGCCTCCAAAGGTGGGGCGCGAGCAAATCGTCCGGAATTTTTCCGACCTTCCCTCTTCCCACAAATGCGCTCATAACTCCCTCACCGGAAGTCGGATTTGGACGGTTTTTAGCTCGTTGGAAAGGTAACTGGACGAGCTTTCAAAATGAATCAGGACTTTTCTCATTCCGGGGCCGTCTGGTAACCCGAATGAGCGCCAGAAGCATTCGATCGTCGTTTCTCGATCTCGGTCGTAAATCTTTCGAAATCGCGTGATGCGAATGAAACGCCCGTAACTCCCTCATTATAAGTCGGATTGGGTCCATTTTTAATTCATTGGAAAGGTCAGTCAGTGCTCTTCGAAATCCATTTGGAACGGTCGAATTCCGACACCGTTTGGACCCCCAAAAGTACAGCGCGAGCAAATCATCTGGAATTTTTCCGACCACCCTCTTCCCACAAATGCGCCCATAACTCCCTCACCAGAAATCGGATTTGGACGGTTTTTAGCTCTTTGGAAAGGTAAGTGGACGGGCTTTGAAAACAAATCAGGACTTTTCTCATTCCGAGGACGTCTGGTAGCCCGAATGAGCGCCAGAATCCATCAATCGTCGTTTCTCGATCTCGGTCGTAAATCTTTCGAAATCGCGTGATTCGAATGAAACGCCCGTAACTCCCTCATTATAAGTCGGATTGGGTCCATTTTTAATTCATTGGAAAGGTCAGTCAGTGCTCTCCGAAATCCATTTTGAACCGTCGAATTCCGACACCGTTTGGGCCTCCAAAAGTGGGGCGCGAGCAAATCGTCTGGAATTTTTCGGACCTCCCCTCTTCCCACAAATGAACTCATAACTCCCTCACCAGAGGTCGGATTTGGACCGTTTTTAGCTCGTTTGAAAGGTAACTGGACGAGCTTTCAAAACGAATCAGGACTTTTCTAATTCCAAGGCCGTCTGGTAACCCGAATGAGCGCCAGAAGCATTCGATCGTCGTTTCTCGATCTCGGTCGTAAATCTTTCGAAATCGCGTGATGCGAATGAAACGCCCGTAACTCCCTCATTATAAGTCGGATTGGGTCCATTTTTAATTCATTGGAAAGGTCAGTCAGTGCTCTCCGAAATCCATTTTGAACCGTCGAATTCCGACACCGTTTGGGCCTCCAAAAGTGGGGCGCGAGCAAATCGTCCAGAATTTTTCGGACCTCCCCTCTTCCCACAAATGAACTCATAACTCCCTCACCAGAGGTCGGATTTGGACCGTTTTTAGCTCGTTTGAAAGGTAACTGGACGAGCTTTCAAAACGAATCAGGACTTTTCTAATTCCGGGGCCGTCTGGTAACCCGAATGAGCGCCAGAAGCATTCGATCGTCGTTTCTCGATCTCGGTCGTAAATCTTTCGAAATCGCGTGATGCGAATGAAACGCCCGTAACTCCCTCATTAGAAGTCGGATTGGGTCCATTTTTAATTCATTGGAAAGGTTAGTCAGTGCTCTTTGAAATCCATTCAGAACCGTCGAATTCTGACACCGTTTGGGCCTCCAAAGGTGGGGCGCGAGCAAATCGTCCGGAATTTTTCGGACCTTCCCTCTTCCCACAAATGCGCTCATAACTCCCTCACCGGAAGTCGGATTTGGACGGTTTTTAGCTCGTTGGAAAGGTAACTGGACGAGCTTTCAAAATGAATCAGGCATTTTCTCATTCTGAGGCCGTCTGGTAGCCCGAATGAGCTCCAGAAGCCTTCGATTGTCGTTTCTCGATCTCGGTCGTAAATCTTTCGAAATCGCGTGATGCGAATGAAACGCCCGTAACTCCCTCATTAGAAGTCGGATTGGGTCCATTTTTAATTCATTGGAAAGGTTAGTCAGTGCTCTTTGAAATCCATTCAGAACCGTCGAATTCTGACACCGTTTGGGCCTCCAAAGGTGGGGCGCGAGCAAATCGTCCAGAATTTTTCCGACCTTCCCTCTTCCCACAAATGCGCTCATAACTCCCTCACCGGAAGTCGGATTTGGACGGTTTTTAGCTCGTTGGAAAGGTAACTGGACGAGCTTTCAAAATGAATGAGGCATTTTCTCATTCTGAGGCCGTCTGGTAGCCCGAATGAGCGCCAGAAGCCTTCGATTGTCGTTTCTCGATCTCGGTCGTAAATCTTTCGAAATCGCGTGATGCGAATGAAACGCCCGTAACTCCCTCATTAGAAGTCGGATTGGGTCCATTTTTAATTCATTGGAAAGGTTAGTCAGTGCTCTTTGAAATCCATTCAGAACCGTCGAATTCTGACACCGTTTGGGCCTCCAAAGGTGGGGCGCGAGCAAATCGTCCGGAATTTTTCCGACCTTCCCTCTTCCCACAAATGCGCTCATAACTCCCTCATCGGAAGTCGGATTTGGACGGTTTTTAGCTCGTTGGAAAGGTAACTGGACGAGCTTTCAAAATGAATCAGGACTTTTCTCATTCCGAGGCCGTCTGGTAGGCCGAATGAACGCCAGAAGCCTTCGATCGTCGTTTCTCGATCTCGGTCGTAAATCTTTCGAAATCGCGTGATGCGAATGAAACGCCCGTAACACCCTCATTATAAGTCGGATTGGGTCCATTTTTAATTCATTAGAAAGGTCAGTCAATGCTCTTCGAAATCCATTTGGAACCGTCGAATTCCGACACCGTTTGGGCCTCCAAAACTAGGGCACGAGCAAATCGTCCGAAATTTTTCCGACCTCCCCTCTTCCCACAAATGCCCTCATAACTCCCTCATCGGAGGTCGGATTTGGACGATTTTTAGCTCGTTGGAAAGGTAACTGGACGAGCTTTCAAAATGATGAGGCATTTTCTCATTCTGAGGCCGTCTGGTAGCCCGAATGAGCGCCAGAAGCCTTCGATTGTCGTTTCTCGATCTCGGTCGTAAATCTTTCGAAATCGCGTGATGCGAATGAAACGCCCGTAACTCCCTCATTAGAAGTCGGATTGGGTCCATTTTTAATTCATTGGAAAGGTTAGTCAGTGCTCTTTGAAATCCATTCAGAACCGTCGAATTCTGACACCGTTTGGGCCTCCAAAGGTGGGGCGCGAGCAAATCGTCCGGAATTTTTCCGACCTTCCCTCTTCCCACAAATGCGCTCATAACTCCCTCACCGGAAGTCAGATTTGGACGGTTTTTAGCTCGTTGGAAAGGTAACTGGACGAGCTTTCAAAATGAATCAGGACTTTTCTCATTCCGAGGCCGTCTGGTAGGCCGAATGAACGCCAGAAGCCTTCGATCGTCGTTTCTCGATCTCGGTCGTAAATCTTTCGAAATCGCGTGATGCGAATGAAACGCCCGTAACTCCCTCATTATAAGTCGGATTGGGTCCATTTTTAATTCATTGGAAAGGTCAGTCAGTGCTCTTCGAAATCCATTTGGAACCGTCGAATTCCGACACCGTTTGGACCCCCAAAAGTACGGCGCGAGCAAATCATCTGGAATTTTTCCGACCACCCCTCTTCCCACAAATGCGCCCATAACTCCCTCACCAGAGGTCGGATTTGGACGGTTTTTAGCTCTTTGGAAAGGTAAGTGGACGAGCTTTCAAAATGATGAGGCATTTTCTCATTCTGAGGCCGTCTGGTAGCCCGAATGAGCGCCAGAAGCCTTCGATTGTCGTTTCTCGATCTCGGTCGTAAATCTTTCGAAATCGCGTGATGCGAATGAAACGCCCGTAACTCCCTCATTAGAAGTCGGATTGGGTCCATTTTTAATTCATTTTAAAGGTTAGTCAGTGCTCTTTGAAATCCAGTCAGAACCGTCGAATTCTGACACCGTTTGGGCCTCCAAAGGTGGGGCGCGAGCAAATCGTCTGAAATTTTTCCGACCTTCCCTCTTCCCACAAATGCGCTCATAACTCCCTCACCGGAAGTCGGATTTGGACGGTTTTTAGCTCGTTGGAAAGGTAACTGGACGAGCTTTCAAAATGATGAGGCATTTTCTCATTCTGAGGCCGTCTGGTAGCCCGAATGAGCTCCAGAAGCCTTCGATTGTCGTTTCTCGATCTCGGTCGTAAATCTTTCGAAATCGCGTGATGCGAATGAAACGCCCGTAACTCCCTCATTAGAAGTCGGATTGGGTCCATTTTTAATTCATTGGAAAGGTTAGTCAGTGCTCTTCGAAATCCATTCAGAACCGTCGAATTCTGACACCACCGTTTGGGCCTCCAAGTCGGGCGCGAGCAAATCGTCCGGAATTTTTTGACCTTCCCTCTTCCCACAAATGCGCTCATAACTCCCTCACCGAAGTCGGATTTGGACGGTTTTTAGCTCGTTGGAAAGGTAACTGGACGAGCTTTCAAAATGAATCAGGACGTTTCTCATTCCGAGGCGAGGCCGTCTGGTAGCCGAATGACACCAGACCTTCGATCGTCGTTTCTCGATCTCGGTCGTAAATCTTTCGAAATCGCGTGATGCGAATGAAACGCCCGTAACACCCTCATTATAAGTCGGATTGGGTCCATTTTTAATTCATTAGAAAGGTCAGTCAGTGCTCTTCGAAATCCATTGGAACCGTCGAATTCCGACACCGTTTGGGCCTCCAAAACTAGGGCACGAGCAAATCGTCCGAAATTTTTCCGACCTCCCCTCTTCCCACAAATGCCTCATAACTCCCTCATCGGAGGTCGGATTTGGACGATTTTTAGCTCGTTGGAAAGGTAACTGGACGAGCTTTCAAAATGAATCAGGCTTTTCTCTCATTCTGAGAGGCCGTCTGGTAGCCCGAATGAGCGCCAGAAGCCTTCGATTGTCGTTTCTCGATCTCGGTCGTAAATCTTTCGAAATCGCGTGATGCGAATGAAACGCCCGTAACTCCCTCATTATAAGTCGGATTGGGTCCATTTTTAATTCATTGGAAAGGTCAGTCAGTGCTCTTTGAAATCCATTTGAACCGTCGAATTCTGACACACCGTTTGGGCCTCCAAAGGTGGGCGCGAGCAAATCGTCTGAATTTTTCCGACCTTCCCTCTTCCCACAAATGCGCTCATAACTCCCTCACCGGAAGTCGGATTTGGACGGTTTTTAGCTCGTTGGAAAGGTAACTGGACGAGGTTTCAAAATGAATCAGGACTTTTCTCATTCCGAGGCCGTCTGGTAGGCCGAATGAGCACCAGAAGCCTTCGATTGTCGTTTCTCGATCTCGGTCGTAAATCTTTCGAAATCGCGTGATGCGAATGAAACGCCCGTAACTCCCTCATTATAAGTCGGATTGGGTCCATTTTTAATTCATTGGAAAGGTCAGTCAGTGCTCTTCGAAATTCATTTAGAACGGTCGAATTCCGACACCCGTTTGGACCCCCAAAAGTACAGCGCGAGCAAATCGTCTGGAATTTTTCCGACCACCCCTCTTCCCACAAATGCGCCCATAACTCCCTCACAGAGGTCGGATTTGGACGGTTTTTTAGCTCTTTGGAAAGGTAACTGGACGAGCTTTCAAAATGATCAGGATTTTCTCATTCTGAGGCCGTCTGGTAGCCCGAATGAGCGCCAGAAGCCTTCGATCGTCGTTTCTCGATCTCGGTCGTAAATCTTTCGAAATCGCGTGATGCGAATGAAACGCCCGTAACTCCCTCATTATAAGTCGGATTGGGTCCATTTTTAATTCATTGGAAAGGTTAGTCAGTGCTCTTCGAAATCCATTCAACCGTCGAATTCTGACACCGTTTGGGCCTCCAAAGGTGGGGCGCGAGCAAATCGTCTGAAATTTTTCCGACCTTCCCTCTTCCCACAAATGCGCTCATAACTCCCTCACCGGAAGTCGGATTTGGACGGTTTTTAGCTCGTTGGAAAGGTAACTGGACGAGCTTTCAAAATGAATCAGGCATTTTCTCATTCTGAGGCCGTCTGGTAGCCCGAATGAGCGCCAGAAGCCTTCGATTGTCGTTTCTCGATCTCGGTCGTAAATCTTTCGAAATCGCGTGATGCGAATGAAACGCCCGTAACTCCCTCATTAGAAGTCGGATTGGGTCCATTTTTAATTCATTGGAAAGGTTAGTCAGTGCTCTTTGAAATCCATTCAGAACCGTCGAATTCTGACACCGTTTGGGCCTCCAAAGGTGGGGCGCGAGCAAATCGTCCGGAATTTTTTGGACCTTCCCTCTTCCCACAAATGCGCTCATAACTCCCTCACCGGAAGTCGGATTTGGACGGTTTTTAGCTCGTTGGAAAGGTAACTGGACGAGCTTTCAAAATGAATCAGGACTTTTCTCATTCCGAGGCCGTCTGGTAGGCCGAATGAACGCCAGAAGCCTTCGATCGTCGTTTCTCGATCTCGGTCGTAAATCTTTCGAAATCGCGTGATGCGAATGAAACGCCCGTAACACCCTCATTATAAGTCGGATTGAGTCCATTTTTAATTCATTAGAAAGGTCAGTCAATGCTCTTCGAAATCCATTTGGAACCGTCGAATTCCGACACCGTTTGGGCCTCCAAAACTAGGGCACGAGCAAATCGTCCGAAATTTTTCTGACCTCCCCTCTTCCCACAAATGCCCTCATAACTCCCTCATCGGAGGTCGGATTTGGACGATTTTTAGCTCGTTGGAAAGGTAACTGGACGAGCTTTCAAAATAAATGAGGCATTTTCTCATTCTGAGGCCGTCTGGTAGCCCGAATGAGCGCCAGAAGCCTTCGATTGTCGTTTCTCGATCTCGGTCGTAAATCTTTCGAAATCGCGTGATGCGAATGAAACGCCCGTAACTCCCTCATTAGAAGTCGGATTGGGTCCATTTTTAATTCATTGGAAAGGTTAGTCAGTGCTCTTTGAAATCCATTCAGAACCGTCGAATTCTGACACCGTTTGGGCCTCCAAAGGTGGGGCGAGCAAATCGTCTGAAATTTTTCCGACCTTCCCTCTTCCCACAAATGCGCTCATAACTCCCTCACCGAAGTCGGATTTGGACGGTTTTTAGCTCGTTGGAAAGGTAACTGGACGAGCTTTCAAAATGAATCAGGACTTTTCTCATTCCGAGGCCGTCTGGTAGGCCGAATGAACGCCAGAAGCCTTCGATCGTCGTTTCTCGATCTCGGTCGTAAATCTTTCGAAATCGCGTGATGCGAATGAAACGCCCGTAACTCCCTCATTATAAGTCGGATTGGGTCCATTTTTAATTCATTGGAAAGGTCAGTCAGTGCTCTTCGAAATCCATTTAGAACCGTCGAATTCCGACACCGTTTGGACCCCCAAAGTACAGCGCGAGCAAATCATCCGGAATTTTTCCGACCACCCCTCTTCCCACAAATGCCCATAACTCCCTCACCAGAGGTCGGATTTGGACGGTTTTTAGCTCTTTGGAAAGGTAACTGGACGGGCTTTGAAAAAAATCAGGACTTTTCTCATTCCGAGGACGTCTGGTAGCCGAATGAGCGCCAGAATCCATCAATCGTCGTTTCTCGATCTCGGTCGTAAATCTTTCGAAATCGCGTGATTCGAATGAAACGCCCGTAACTCCCTCATTATAAGTCGGATTGGGTCCATTTTTAATTCATTGGAAAGGTCAGTCAGTGCTCTCTCGAAATCCATTTGAAACCGTCGAATTCCGACACCGTTTGGGCCTCCAAAAGTGGGGCGCGAGCAAATCGTCTGGAATTTTTCGGACCTCCCCTCTTCCCCCAAATGAACTCATAACTCCCTCACCAGAGGTCGGATTTGGACCGTGTTTTAGCTCGTTTGAAAGGTAACTGGACGAGCTTTCAAAACGAATCAGGACTTTTCTAATTCCGAGGCCGTCTGGTAACCCGAATGAGCGCCAGAAGCATTCGATCGTCGTTTCTCGATCTCGGTCGTAAATCTTTCGAAATCGCGTGATGCGAATGAAACGCCCGTAACTCCCTCATTAGAAGTCGGATTGGGTCCATTTTTAATTCATTGGAAAGGTCAGTCAGTGCTCTCCGAAATCCATTTTGAACCGTCGAATTCCGACACCCGTTTGGGCCTCCAAAAGTGGGGCGCGAGCAAATCGTCCGAATTTTTCGGACCTCCCCTCTTCCCACAAATGAACTCATAACTCCCTCACCAGAGGTCGGATTTGGACGGTTTTTAGCTCGTTTGAAAGGTAACTGGACGAGCTTTCAAAACGAATCAGGACTTTTCTATTCCGGGCCGTCTGGTAACCCGAATGAGCGCCAGAAGCATTCGATCGTCGTTTCTCGATCTCGGTCGTAAATCTTTCGAAATCGCGTGATGCGAATGAAACGCCCGTAACTCCCTCATTATAAGTCGGATTGGGTCCATTTTTAATTCATTGGAAAGTTAGTCAGTGCTCTTTGAAATCCATTCAGAACCGTCGAATTCTGACACCGTTTGGGCCTCCAAGGGGGCGCGAGCAAATCGTCCGGAATTTTTCGGACCTCCCTCTTCCCACAAATGCGCTCATAACTCCCTCACCGGAAGTCGGATTTGGACGGTTTTTAGCTCGTTGGAAAGGTAACTGGACGAGCTTTCAAATGAATCAGGACTTTTCTAATTCCGGGCCGTCTGGTACCCGAATGAGCGCCAGAAGCCTTCGATCGTCGTTTCTCGATCTCGGTCGTAAATCTTTCGAAATCGCGTGATGCGAATGAAACGCCCGTAACTCCCTCATTATAAGTCGGATTGGGTCCATTTTTAATTCATTGGAAAGGTCAGTCAGTGCTCTTCGAAATCCATTTGGAACCGTCGAATTCTGACACCGTTTGGGCCCCCAAAAGTACAGCGCGAGCAAATCATCCGGAATTTTTCCGACCACCCCTCTTCCCACAAATGCGCCCATAACTCCCTCACCGGAAGTCGGATTTGGACGGTTTTTAGCTCTTTGGAAAGGTAACTGGACGGGCTTTGAAAACAAATCAGGACTTTTCTCATTCCGAGGACGTCTGGTAGCCCGAATGAGCGCCAGAATCCATCAATCGTCGTTTCTCGATCTCGGTCGTAAATCTTTCGAAATCGCGTGATTCGAATGAAACGCCCGTAACTCCCTCATTATAAGTCGGATTGGGTCCATTTTTAATTCATTGGAAAGGTCAGTCAGTGCTCTCCGAAATCCATTTTGAACCGTCGAATTCCGACACCGTTTGGGCCTCCAAAAGTGGGCGCGAGCAAATCGTCCGGAATTTTTCGACCTCCCCTCTTCCCACAAATGAACTCATAACTCCCTCACCAGAGGTCGGATTTGGACCGTTTTTAGCTCGTTTGAAAGGTAACTGGACGAGCTTTCAAAACGAATCAGGACTTTTCTAATTCCAAGGCCGTCTGGTAACCCGAATGAGCGCCAGAAGCATTCGATCGTCGTTTCTCGATCTCGGTCGTAAATCTTTCGAAATCGCGTGATGCGAATGAAACGCCCGTAACTCCCTCATTAGAAGTCGGATTGGGTCCATTTATAATTCATTGGAAAGGTCAGTCAGTACTCTCCGAAATCCATTTTAAACCGTCGAATTCCGACACCGTTTGGGCCTCCAAAAGTGGGGCGCGAGCAAATCGTCCAGAATATTTCGGACCTCCCCTCTTCCCACAAATGCGCTAACATACTCCCTCACCAGAGGTCGGATTTGGACGTTTTTAGCTCGTTTGAAAGGTAACTGGACGAGCTTTCAAAACGAATCAGGACTTTTCTAATTCCGGGGCCGTCTGGTAACCCGAATGAGCGCCAGAAGCATTCGATCGTCGTTTCTCGATCTCGGTCGTAAATCTTTCGAAATCGCGTGATGCGAATGAAACGCCCGTAACTCCCTCATTATAAGTCGGATTGGGTCCATTTTTAATTCATTGGAAAGGTAGTCAGTGCTCTTTGAAATCCATTCAGAACCGTCGAATTCCTGACACCGTTTGGGCCTCCAAAGGTGGGCGCGAGCAAATCGTCCGGAATTTTGGACCTTCCCCTCTTCCCACAAATGCGCTCATAACTCCCTCACCGGAAGTCGGATTTGGACGGTTTTAGCTCGTTGGAAAGGTAACTGGACGAGCTTTCAAAATGAATCAGGCATTTTCTCATTCTGAGGCCGTCTGGTAGCCCGAATGAGCGCCAGAAGCCTTCGATCGTCGTTTCTCGATCTCGGTCGTAAATCTTTCGAAATCGCGTGATGCGAATGAAACGCCCGTAACTCCCTCATTAGAAGTCGGATTGGGTCCATTTTTAATTCATTGGAAAGGTTAGTCAGTGCTCTTTGAAATCCATTCAGAACCGTCGAATTCTGACACCGTTTGGGCCTCCAAAGGTGGGGCGCGAGCAAATCGTCCGGAATTTTTTCGACCTTCCCCTCTTCCCACAAATGCGCTCATAACTCCCTCACCGGAAGTCGGATTTGGACGGTTTTTAGCTCGTTGGAAAGGTAACTGGACGAGCTTTCAAAATGAATCAGGCTTTTCTCATTCTGAGGCCGTCTGGTAGCCCGAATGAGCGCCAGAAGCCTTCGATTGTCGTTTCTCGATCTCGGTCGTAAATCTTTCGAAATCGCGTGATGCGAATGAAACGCCCGTAACTCCCTCATTATAAGTCGGATTGGGTCCATTTTTAATTCATTGGAAAGGTTAGTCAGTGCTCTTTGAAATCCATTCAGAACCGTCGAATTCTGACACCGTTTGGGCCTCCAAAGGTGGGGCGCGAGCAAATCGTCCGGAATTTTTCGGACCTTCCCTCTCCCACAAATGCGCTCATAACTCCCTCACCGGAAGTCGGATTTGGACGGTTTTTAGCTCGTTGGAAAGGTAACTGGACGAGCTTTCAAAATGAATAAGGACTTTTCTCATTCCGAGGCCGTCTGGTAGGCCGAATGAGCGCCAGAAGCCTTCGATCGTCGTTTCTCGATCTCGGTCGTAAATCTTTCGAAATCGCGTGATGCGAATGAAACGCCCGTAACTCCCTCATTATAAGTCGGATTGGGTCCATTTTTAATTCATTGGAAAGGTCAGTCAATGCTCTTCGAAATCCATTTGAACCGTCGAATTCCGACACCGTTTGGGCCTCCAAAACTAGGGCACGAGCAAATCGTCCGAAATTTTTCCGACCTCCCCTCTTCCCACAAATGCCCTCATAACTCCCTCATCGGAGGTCGGATTTGGACTTTTTAGCTCGTTGGAAGGTAACTGGACGAGCTTTCAAAATGAATCAGGCATTTTTCATTCCGAGGCCGTCTGGTAGCCCGAATGAGCGCCAGAAGCCTTCGATTGTCGTTTCTCGATCTCGGTCGTAAATCTTTCGAAATCGCGTGATGCGAATGAAACGCCCGTAACTCCCTCATTAGAAGTCGGATTGGGTCCATTTTTAATTCATTGGAAGGTTAGTCAGTGCTCTTTGAAATCCATTCAGAACCGTCGAATTCTGACACCGTTTGGGCCTCCAAAGGTGGGGCGCGAGCAAATCGTCTGAATTTTTCCGACCTTCCCTCTTCCCACAAATGCGCTCATAACTCCCTCACCGGAAGTCAGATTTGGACGGTTTTTAGCTCGTTGGAAAGGTAACTGGACGAGCTTTCAAAATGAATCAGGACTTTTCTCATTCCGAGGCCGTCTGGTAGGCCGAATGAACGCCAGAAGCCTTCGATCGTCGTTTCTCGATCTCGGTCGTAAATCTTTCGAAATCGCGTGATGCGAATGAAACGCCCGTAACACCCTCATTATAAGTCGGATTGGGTCCATTTTTAATTCATTAGAAAGGTCAGTCAATGCTCTTCGAAATCCATTTGGAACCGTCGAATTCCGACACCGTTTGGGCCTCCAAACTAGGGCACGAGCAAATCGTCCGAATTTTCCGACCTCCCTCTTCCCACAAATGCCCTCATAACTCCCTCATCGGAGGTCGGATTTGGACGATTTTTAGCTCGTTGGAAAGGTAACTGGACGAGCTTTCAAAATGATGAGGCATTTTCTCTCATTCTGAGGCCGTCTGGTAGCACGAATGAGCGCCAGAAGCCTTCGATTGTCGTTTCTCGATCTCGGTCGTAAATCTTTCGAAATCGCGTGATGCGAATGAAACGCCCGTAACTCCCTCATTATAAGTCGGATTGGGTCCATTTTTAATTCATTGGAAAGGTTAGTCAGTGCTCTTTGAAATCCATTCAGAACCGTCGATTCTGACACCGACACCGTTTGGGCCTCCAAAGGTGGGGCGCGAGCAAATCGTCTGAATTTTTCGACCTTCCCTCTTCCCACAAATGCGCTCATAACTCCCTCCACCGGAAGTCGGATTTGGACGGTTTTTAGCTCGTTGGAAAGGTAACTGACGAGCTTTCAAAATGAATCAGGACTTTTCTCATTCCGAGGCCGTCTGGTAGGCCGAATGAACGCCAGAAGCCTTCGATCGTCGTTTCTCGATCTCGGTCGTAAATCTTTCGAAATCGCGTGATGCGAATGAAACGCCCGTAACTCCCTCATTATAAGTCGGATTGGGTCCATTTTAATTCATTGGAAAGGTCAGTCAGTGCTCTTCGAAATCCATTTAGAACCGTCGAATTCCGACACCGTTTGGGCCCCCAAAAGTACAGCGCGAGCAAATCATCCGGAATTTTTCCGACCACCCCCCTTCTTCCCACAAATGCGCCCATAACTCCCTCACCAGAGGTCGGATTTGGACGGTTTTAGCTCTTTGGAAAGGTAACTGGACGGGCTTTGAAAAAAATCAGGACTTTTCTCATTCCGAGGACGTCTGGAAGCCCGAATGAGCGCCAGAAGCATCAATCGTCGTTTCTCGATCTCGGTCGTAAATCTTTCGAAATCGCGTGATTCGAATGAAACGCCCGTAACTCCCTCATTATAAGTCGATTGGGTCCATTTTTAATTCATTGGAAAGGTCAGTCAGTGCTCTCCGAAATCCATTTTGAACCGTCGAATTCCGACACCGTTTGGGCCTCCAAAAGTGGGGCGCGAGCAAATCGTCCGGAATTTTTCGGCCCTCCCCTCTTCCCACAAATGAACTCATAACTCCCTCACCAGAGGTCGGATTTGGACGGTGTTTAGCTCGTTGGAAAGGTAACTGGACGAGCTTTCAAAACGAATCAGGACTTTTCTAATTCCGGGGCCGTCTGGTAACCCGAATGAGCGCCAGAAGCATTCGATCGTCGTTTCTCGATCTCGGTCGTAAATCTTTCGAAATCGCGTGATGCGAATGAAACGCCCGTAACTCCCTCATTATAAGTCGGATTGGGTCCATTTTTAATTCATTGGAAAGGTCAGTCAGTGCTCTCCGAAATCCATTTTGAACCGTCGAATTCCGACACCGTTTGGGCCTCCAAAAGTGGGACGCGAGCAAATCGTCCGAATTTTTCGGACCTCCCCTCTTCCCACAAATGAACTCATAACTCCCTCACCGAGGTCGGATTTGGACCGTTTTTAGCTCGTTGAAAGGTAACTGGACGAGCTTTCAAAACGAATCAGGACTTTTCTAATTCCGGGGCCGTCTGGTAACCCGAATGAGCGCCAGAAGCATTCGTCGTTTCGTCGTTCTCGATCTCGTCGTAAATCTTTCGAAATCGCGTGATGCGAATGAAACGCCCGTAACTCCCTCATTAGAAGTCGGATTGGGTCCATTTTTAATTCATTGGAAATGTTAGTCAGTGCTCTTTGAAATCCATTCAGAACCGTCGAATTCTGACACCGTTTGGGCCTCCAAAGGTGGGGCGCGAGCAAATCGTCCGGAATTTTTCGGACCTTCCCTCTTCCCACAAATGCGCTCATAACTCCCTCACCGGAAGTCGGATTTGGACGGTTTTTAGCTCGTTGGAAAGGTAACTGGACGAGCTTTCAAAATGAATCAGGACTTTTCTAATTCCGGGGCCGTCTGGTAACCCGAATGAGCGCCAGAAGCATTCGATCGTCGTTTCTCGATCTCGGTCGTAAATCTTTCGAAATCGCGTGATGCGAATGAAACGCCCGTAACTCCCTCATTATAAGTCGGATTGGGTCCATTTTTAATTCATTAGAAAGGTCAGTCAATGCTCTTCGAAATCCATTTGGAACCGTCGAATTCCGACACCGTTTGGGCCTCCAAAACTAGGGCACGAGCAAATCGTCTGAAATTTTTCCGACCTCCCCTCTTCCCACAAATGCCCTCATAACTCCCTCATCGGAGGTCGGATTTGGACGATTTTTAGCTCGTTGGAAAGGTAACTGGACGAGCTTTCAAAATGAATAAGGCATTTTCTCATTCTGAGGCCGTCTGGTAGCCCGAATGAGCGCCAGAAGCCTTCGATTGTCGTTTCTCAATCTCGGTCGTAAATCTTTCGAAATCGCGTGATGCGAATGAAACGCCCGTAACTCCCTCATTAGAAGTCGGATTGGGTCCATTTTTAATTCATTTTAAAGGTTAGTCAGTGCTCTTTGAAATCCATTCAGAACCGTCGAATTCTGACACCGTTTGGGCCTCCAAAGGTGGGACGCGATCAAATCGTCCGGAATTTTTCCGACCTTCCCTCTTCCTACAAATGCGCTCATAACTTCCTCACCAGAAGTTGGATTTGGACGGTTTTTAGCTCGTTGGAAAGGTAACTGGACGAGCTTTCAAAATGAATCAGGACTTTTCTCATTCCAAGGCCGTCTGGTAGGCCGAATGAACGCCAGAAGCCTTTGATCGTCGTTTCTCGATCTCGGTCGTAAATCTTTCGAAATCGCGTGATGCGAATGAAACGCCCGTAACTCCCTCATTATAAGTCGGATTGGGTCCATTTTTATTCATTGAAAGGTCAGTCAGTGCTCTTCGAAATCCATTTGGAACGGTCGAATTCCGACACCGTTTGGACCCCAAAGTACGGCGCGAGCAAATCATCCGAATTTTTCCGACCACCCCCTCTTCCCACAAATGCGCCCATAACTCCCTCACCAGAGGTCGGATTTGGACGGTTTTTAGCTCTTTGGGAAGGTAACTGGACGGGCTTTCGAAAACAAATCAGGACTTTTCTCATTCCGAGGACGTCTGGTAGCCCGAATGAGCGCCAGAATCCATCAATCGTCGTTTCTCGATCTCGGTCGTAAATCTTTCGAAATCGCGTGATTCGAATGAAACGCCCGTAACTCCCTCATTATAAGTCAGATTGGGTCCATTTTTAATTCATTGGAAAGGTCAGTCAGTGCTCTCCGAAATCTATTTTGAACCGTCGAATTCCGACACCGTTTGGGCCTCCAAAAGTGGGGCGCGAGCAAATCGTCTGGAATTTTTTGGACCTCCCCTCTTCCCACAAATGAACTCATAACTCCCTCACCAGAGGTCGGATTTGGACCGTTTTTAGCTCGTTTGAAAGGTAACTGGACGAGCTTTCAAAACGAATCAGGACTTTTCTAATTCCGGGGCCGTCTGGTAATCCGAATGAGCGCCAGAAGCATTCGATCGTCGTTTCTCGATCTCGGTCGTAAATCTTTCGAAATCGCGTGATGCGAATGAAACGCCCGTAACTCCCTCATTAGAAGTCGGATTGGGTCCACTTATAATTCATTCGAAAGGTCAGTCAGTGCTCTCCGAAATCCATTTTGAACCGTCGAATTCCGACACCGTTTGTGCCTCCAAAAGTGGGGCGCGAGCAAATCGTCCAGAATTTTTGGACCTCCCCTCTTCCCACAAAATGAACTCATAACTCCCTCACCAGAGGTCGGATTTGGACCGTTTTTAGCTCGTTTTGAAAGGTAACTGGACGAGCTTTCAAAACGAATCAGGACTTTTCTAATTCCGGGGCCATCTGGTACCCGAATGAGACGCCAGAAGCATTCGATCGTCGTTTCTCGATCTCGGTCGTAAATCTTTCGAAATCGCGTGATGCGAATGAAACGCCCGTAACTCCCTCATTAGAAGTCGGATTGGGTCCATTTTTAATTCATTGGAAATGTTAGTCAGTGCTCTTTGAAATCCATTCAGAACCATCGAATTCTGACACCGTTTGGGCCTCCAAAGGTGGGCGCGAGCAAATCATCCGGAAATTTTTCGGACGTTCCTCTTCTTCCCACAAATGCGCTCATAACTCCCTCACCGGAAGTCGGATTTGGACGGTTTTTAGCTCGTTGGAAAGGTAACTGGACGAGCTTTCAAAATGAATGAGGCATTTTCTCATTCTGAGGCCGTCTGGTAGCCCGAATGAGCTCCAGAAGCCTTTATTTTTCACGCTCTTTCCGTCACCCAAATTTGATCTCTGATATCTCAAGGATGATTAAGATTCTCCTTTAATGGCTAATATATTTCAGAATTTTAAAATAATATTTGTACTCCTCTGATTGACAAGTTACCGGGCAGTTTGGACTTAAACCCAAAGATTTTCATGATGATCAGTTTGTCATGATGTTTACATGGCCCGTTTGGCGGATCCAAACATGATGGGTGGTCAGATTACTTGTTAATAACAAGAGGACTTGATGGTTAGCACTATGGGGTGAACAAGATGGACGGTCAGAATCTTGATTTGGTAAGTGTATGAACGGATGTAGAGGTCAAGTAGCCGATTACTATGATCTAAGGGCTAAAATTTGACGTGTATGGTAATTTATGATAATTAGGTCTAGTATAAAATTTCACATGAAACGGACCGTGGGAACCATGTGATCTAGTGTTAGGGGTCTAGGTTAGTGGCAATTCGTAATTACCGCCGATCTATGAGTTTTGGAAAATCTATGACTTTATATGGTTGTAAACACGTTTCTAAGCAGTCTTACTAAAGAACATATATCTAAATCATTATGGATAGGGAATTATTCGTCACGTCATCTAAGGGAAAGTACTTACGTGAAATCATGTGATGGGTGAGTTTGTCTTGAATTCAACGGTCAGATGGTTTGATTTATGGATGAAGATCATCCCCAACGGTTATGTTTTATGTCAGGGCAAGGATGTAAGGCTAGAATAGTTGGATTGGTATCGTACACATGTATATGTCACGTTGAATCTTATGGTAACGCTCGAGGACTTTCGATCCCGAGCATCGAAAAGTTCGGGGCGTTACAATCTACCCCCTTAACAGAAATCTCGTCCCCGAGATTTGATGATGCTCGTCAATATTAAATTTTTTATAGTATTTACTAAGGTTACAAATTCATTTAGGTGGCCACTAATAATATCCTACATCCTTCTCTTTATTTCTCTTTCCCTTAATGATGGTTTCACTGCTAACTAAAGTACATTACAGTTTTCTACTTTTAATGCTCGAGTCAACACGAATAGATGGTTGTAGTAGGTTTGATCCCGATACATCGGTCGTCTGCCTGCAGGACAGAGGATTTCGGTATCAATTCACAATCCTGTTAAATCTCGATCCTTTGCTTGATCAGGGCATTGGAATCATTGAGATTTGCTAGGACTTTAGAATTTGAGATAAACCATGTGTGAACTTCGTTTAAATGTGGTTCCATCAACTCGTGACCTCGATTATTTAGACTCCTGGGGAATATCAGGTAATTTATATCCTCAAGTTTATGTGGCCCATTACGCTTCCACTACGCGCTCTGATCACCTAATGCACTACTTGAAAGTTTCAAGACCAGGATTTCTATATAGAACCTGAGTTTGAAATTTTGGTACTTTATCTAGGATTTCAAATCTACTCCTAAATGCTTAGTCTCAGGTTGAAATTTACTCAGAATTCTATTATGACTTCGTCACTAATAAATCTTAAGTGTTGAGATTCATGAAAACTCTTGTCTCTGATTAACGAGATGCATTAGGGAATATAAACTATATCCCCTAATATGATTCTTCAAGTTGTACGACGTGTGTGGTGAGTAAGGGGGGTTCCTACAATGCCTAAGGTGTTATTCCCTGGAAATGGCAACAACATGATTTCTAACTACAAAACCTTTAAGGAAGTTCAAATTTCTAGATTTATAAAATTTGTTCACCAAGGGCAAGTCCAAGTCAAGAATGCTCTCGTTGGATTTCGAAAACGTCGTGGTGGGTATTTGTTCTTCCACAGTACCTAGTTTAACTTCTAGTTCAATTGCCAAACATGAGATTTTCAAGGGAACTAAGTTCCATTCCCAAGGCCAAGATTATCCAACAATGTGTTAGGGGCCTACGATCTGGAATTTTATATTCACTTTTTTTTTCTACTACGGGGAAGTTCAAATGAATTCAAATGGTTATTATAATTATTTCTAAGGGAACCAAAGTTCATTCCTAAGTTCTTCGGTCCTCCAAGCAATTTCTAAGGGGCCTAAAATTTTGAGTTCCTATATTCTCAAATTTCTTCTAGCTACAGGGGGAAATTCACAGAAGTTCGAATGGTTACTCTAATATTTCTAAGGGGGACCTAAGTTTGGGTTTCTACGTTCTCCCAATTTCCTAAGTCTAGGGGAGATTCACCTAAGTTCAAATTTCTACTTCGACATCCTAACTTGAGACATTTAAAGTTTGTATAAGATCATTCCCCAAGGCCAAGTTTGTCCAAACTATGCTCCTGATACCAACTGTAACGCCCCGAGTTTTCTGGACCTGAGTACACGACCCGTTTCCCAAAACCGAGTGTTAACATTAAGGATGGTCAAATTTGAGTGTACATACATTTTTTTTTTTCTTATCAGAGTAAGCAAATGAGCGTAGTGTGGACAAATCGACATAAAGGAAATTTCATTATCATTTAATATACAAGAAGCTGCCCATATGACTTATACAAACCAAGTCTTGAATTAATAAGTACAAGATTTTTAAGAATTTATACATGAAGAATAGAAGAAAGCATATAATATAAGCCGCAAGACCGCGCAGCTCCTCCAGGTAATACAGTCATGCATCCCTGGTGATCGTACGTGCTTCTCATTAAGTTGACTTCATATACATCATTTGGCGACACCTGTTTACCTGTACGTGTCCTTGACCCCCATAAATGCTCCCCATCAATCTGAACCTGCATATCACTTAAGCCACCTGTGTACTACCTGTACGGTTGTATTTTGATGGATGAGTGGCCAACTCAGTGTGAATTCCCCTCAAGATTACACACCGCCGCATTAGGTAAGCATAGTTATAAAACATCCAGATAACCAAAAAACAAAGTAAATGCAGTCTTATTAAATGCATGGATGTATGGAATGCGTTCACGCCCCGGGGATGCTCATCCGTGCGGACAGGGCCGCCGCCCATGCAATGCGTTCACGCCCCGGGAATGTTCATCCGTGCGGACAGGGCCGCCGCCCATGCAATCATCGACCTGGGAAAAACATCCAGTCGGAACAAGGGTCGATAGTCGGTGGTCTGGGAGCTAGCGAAACGATACCCTAACAACTCTAGGGCACGTGCTACAGCATCCAGAATAGCCACCCGTCATCGCCAATATGCTATGAATGCGTGATTAGCCAAACCATTATTAGTCCAGTTACAATCAGCCAATTTAGGTAAGCTCAAGGTCACTACGGGGAGCGTATAGCCCAGCGTAGGCCGACAGCTCGGGCATAGTGTCCCATTACCACCATCCCCGGCTCATGAGGCTACCACCTTAGGATGTTTAATGGAAACCCCTCGACTAGTGGCCAATCATATTACAATATATGGGGCTTACCATCGCATGGTTGCACGATATAAAACATCAACCCATATAGGGCAAATACCAAAATAAAAAGCCACATAGGGCGATATCGAAACAAACCACATAATCAGATATCAAAATAAGCCACATAAGGCGAAGTATCAAAACCATACGATAAAGACCATCCTTGAAAACCATTGGACACAACAACCTTGGATGGTAGGCCCACATCAATGATCTATCTAGACCACCACTCAATAACCACCAAGTCGAAGGTCCATTACAATCACAACTAGTCAAGTTACATCCCAAGTATGGGTGTACATTCATATGTGGAAATTTTCCACTAATGTACCAGTTTAAGTTCCATAAGCAATCCACAAAAAAGAATCCACAAGCATGAGCAATTATACAGGATAATCATAAAGCATGTAATACAACAATTCAATTTCCGTCAGCTAACACATGTGATTATAGAGGGAGATATCAATTATGAACTTAAATAAAAACTATAACTTAAGCTAATGAGAAGATGGAAAGCTCAAGGGGAAGAATCATCACCTTATAGTTGGATCGCCTACCAGCATGGCTAGGGGACGTGTGGTCCCTTATAATCGAGTCCTATCATGAATTAGAAAATTACATGGTTAGATCGAGTTTTATACACTATTTATTGTTGAGATTATAACCTAGGGTTTGAATTATTTATCTTAGGGTTTAGTCTTAAACTTAAATTCTAAAATTTGAATCCTGAATTTTTAATATTATTATTATTATCGTGCAACTGATCAAATAATATTTATTATAGGGGTATTAATCCATCAATATTAATAATGTGGGTTCATAAGTTCATATTTGAATGTACCGTCATTATCTAATGACTAATAACCTCCTAAGTATAAATATTTACTAATGATAATAAATAAGGACTAACACTAGTAATTTCAAAACAACAAGTAATATTAATAATGTGCCCAATATTAGCTAACATGACACTAATAATCATTGTGATGAAAATACATAATATGCTCTACCCTTAATGATAATATTTGATAATGATAGAATAAAACATTAATGTCTATTATTACTAATCTTTATATGTAATTTATATGTAATATCTAATATAAATATAAATAATTTACTAAAGGCCATACATTTCTAATATTAGTAATCCTAATTATGGTAATGCTTAAAAAGAGTCTAGTGTGGGTTTGAGGGGCCCCATGAATAAGATTATTTGGGCTGTAACATACACAACAGTTAGGAGGTTTATCCACCATTAAAGCATTCATAATCATTTGTTGGGCCCACCAAGTTGTGGTTCACCAATCCAACCCATCCATTATGTGTGTCCCACTAGGTTAAGGGGTCAAACCAAATTTCAGGTGCATCCAAATCTCAGGTGGACCCCAGCAGTTGCTTTTATATGATTTAATATGTCTTCACAAGGTTGTAGATTGTGTGGGCCATCTGAGCTCTATGTACGGATGATTTTTGGAGGCACCTCATATAAAAAGGGGACCCATCAAATGGACGGTTTTGATGTTCAACACACATCACGGTGGAGCCTAAGGTGGGGCCATAGTCCTAGCCAAAATCATGCAAAAAGGTGGCAGCGTCCAGAGGACGTTTTAACGTGCATGTTTTTTTTTATATTACTTATTTTTTTTGTTTTGATAGGTGGGTCCCGCCTAAGGAGGATCTACTCCGTTGATTGGGTTCCAGGGCTCAGGAAAGGTCCAATGCCCAATTTTGAATATGTCTTGATGCACCGAAATATCACAAAGGGCCCTAATGATCTACCCCTATTAAATTAGTCTTTATGCTGGTGTGGCCTACCAGAGAGTTGGGTTGGCTTCGTTTTTCGGGTCAACGCCTAAAATGAGGTGGAAAATGGGATGGATGGTGGAGATATAAAATACAACTAAATGGGTCCCACTTAAGCAAAATAGAAAGGTGTTGAATAATACATGCCTCAGTCAGACCCACATAACTTGGTAATCGTCGATACAACAGCCGTTTTATAGATGGACGGTATAGGATGAAACATATACATCATGCTGGGCTCCCACCTATCCTATTCTTGGACGGTGCAGATGGTGGGTCCCATAGCACTTGTTGACGTTACAGCGATGGGACCCACAGAGCCTGGTGGCGTCAACAACCAGTTATGTAAACTGGTGTGAGGTACCCAGCCAATCCGTTTTCAAGGTGGGGTCCATCTCGTGGACCGTGGATCAAGTGGGCCATACAGTCGTCGTCATCATCAATAACGAAAGAAAGAGAGGGAGGGAGAGAGAGAGAGAAGTTACCTTACTCGGTTTAGCTTGAAGCTAGGACAGAGGAAGAAAGTCGGGATCGGTAATGGCGGATCGTTAAACAACGAGTTTTCCTCCATTTTGCTTCTGCTGGACATTCCGTATAGGTTCACAAGAGCTTCTGGAGGCGACTGTTCAAAGCTTTATGGACGTTTTCATGGTGGGGTTCGAATGGGGAAGAAACGGCTATGGGAGAGCTGTTCTTGGTTGCAGGTTTTCTTCCCAAAGCCTTAGCTCTTAAAAAGGGAAATAGACGGCTAGGATTGTTTGCAAATGATCGGACGAGATCGAAGGATTCCCACGCACGCGTGCCAGCTGGAGACAGAAATTTCCATTTTTAGAAAGTTTGTGTTTTTGGGCTCACTTGTGGCGAGGATCGTGTGCATGTACACGCGTGGAATAGGGTGAAACTTAGGGGTTTCGGTATCACTTCTGCCCTCAGTCAGATGGATGGCTCTGATCGTCTTGATGGTTCCTCATGGTGGGCCACAGTGCAAGCAAAACGGACGTCCGACCGTCCGCTGCCAACGCCGAAAGAAGAGAGGAAGTTTCTCTTTTTTTGAGAAACACGAGTCAGAGGCTCTGACTGAGCGTGCTCTGCTCAATGCACTGTGAGAGTATGCCCCAGGTGCACATGCAGTGCATGTGTGGGGTCCACCACGATGTTTGGATGAAATCTACTCCGTCCATGACCCGCCGTGGGCCCATTTGGGTCGCCTGGCCAGAGATGAGGGAAATACGAAGCTTGGGTGGGCCATACACCTAAACCTTTACTCCCAATGGTGGGTTTTTGTCAATCTAATGGTTGGATCATCCCGGGATTGAGTGTCAACGGTTGGAAAGGGCCAAGGGGCTAAACTATAAAACTTATCTAAGTACTAGGTGGGTCATATGTTAATCAACGTGGACGGGCTGTATTCCCATTGAAACAGGATGTCATTTACGTTACATGGATTTCACGTGAATTCGTGGCTTGCATGCACGGTTGGAAAAAAAAATTAGGTGGGGTCCGTTTGTGATGACTTCCGAGGATCCATGCCATTCACCACCTTTGTATCGCTATGTTAGGACACTCTGTCGAAAATGGAGTAATTTAGATAATCCAATGGACCGCACGATCCCGCCGAGTAGCAAGAATTCTCACCGTTAGAAATTCAACAGTGCCATGCATGATATTGTATTTACACTTGTACCCTTTTCTTTTCAAAACTTCTGCCGTCTGTAACTCATAAGTCTACCGTCTAAATGTGATGAAATTTGACAGGTGATCTTTATTTTTCACGCTCTTTCCGTCACCCAAATTTGATCTCTGATATCTCAAGGATGATTAAGATTCTCCTTTAATGGCTAATATATTTCAGAATTTTAAAATAATATTTGTACTCCTCTGATTGACAAGTTACCGGGCAGTTTGGACTTAAACCCAAAGATTTTCATGATGATCAGTTTGTCATGATGTTACATGGCCCGTTTGGCGGATCCAAACATGATGGGTGGTCAGATTACTTGTTAATAACAAGAGGACTTGATGGTTAGCACTCTGGTCATGTATGTCAGTAGATGTACGGTCAGTTTCGTAAATGGATGGTCATCAGGTGTGTTTCTGGAGTGATTATGGGTATGTCACATATATTGTTGGATTCAAGTGACTTGTTCATATGTGTAAGTTTCTCGGATTGAAATTCTAACGGTAGGTTAAGCATATTTATATGGGGTGAACAAGATGGACGGGTCAGAATCTTGATCTGGTAAGTGTATGAACGGATGTAGAGGTCAAGTAGCCGATTTACTATGATCTAAGGGTTAAAATTTGACGTGTATGGTTAATTTATGATAATTAGGTCTAGTATAAAATTTCACATGAAACGGACCGTGGGAACCATGTGATCTAGTGTTAGGGGTCTAGGTTAGTGGCAATTTCGTAATTACCGCCGATCTATGAGTTTTGGAAAATCTAATGACTTTATGGTTGTAAACACGTTTCTAAGCAGTTCTTACTAAAGAACATATATCTAAATCATTATGGATAGGGAATTATTCGTCACGTCATCTAAGGGAAAGTACTTACGTGAAATCATGTGATGGGTGAGCTTGTCTTGAAATTCAACGGTCAGATGGCTTGATTTATGGATGAAGATCATCCCCAACGGTTATGTTTATGTCAGGGCAAGGATGTAAGGCTAGAATAGTTGGATTGGTATCGTACACATGTATATGTCACGTTGAATCTTATGGTAACGCTCGAGGACTTTCGATGCCCGAGCATCGAAAAGTTCGGGGCGTTACAGCCCCGCTTAGCTTCGGACCTGCAGGAATCGAGTCATAGGCAATCGGTTGCAGAATTTATTCGAAATGTCGTACGGTTGGATGCAAAGGCCATTTTCCAAGGACGCGGATTGGCCAAGTAGTACGATGTCGGTGCTATGTGGGCCCACCACTATGTTGTGTTTTATCGGGGCTGTCCATCCATTTTTCCGTATCATTTTTGGGCTGGATAAACTCATACATCATGGTGGGGCCCATAGAGCGCCCACCAGGTGCCAGGCATCACTTGCCAAACTGCGTCCCATTTTCACTGGGCGTGGCTTCGGTGAATCCTGAGATCCACCCTGGTCGGTGGATCCCTGACCGTGGGGCCCACCTTGATATATTTTCCTTACATCCACGCTGTCTATCCGTTTTGAAAGATCATTTTAGGACTGATCCAAAAAATGAAGAAGATTCAAATCTCAGGTGGATCATACCACAAGAAACAGTGGTGATTGACCTTTAAAAACTGCTTATGCGCCGCAAGTTTTGTATCAAGCTGGTATTTGCATGTTCCCTTCATCCAGGTATTTGTGATCTCGTCAACAGGGTGAATTGCAAATAAACGTTCCGGTGGACCCTCAGACGTTTTTAAAGGTGGGTATTCAATCACTATTGTTTCATGTGTTTCATGTGGTGTGGTCAACCTATAATTTGGATCTGCTTCATAATTAGTCAAAATGTCCTGAATTTAGGTTTTAAAACAGATGGACGGAGTGGATATAAGGTAAATATATCATGGTAGGCCTCACATTCAGGGATAAACTGACCTCAGTGGATTCAGGGATCCATTCAAGCCGACCTGATTATTCAAAGTCTCGTAAATAGGCCCCACATAGTCCCTTCTTCCTGTCAGGGGCACGATGCAGTCTGCATCCATTTTCCATGGACTCAGATTATTCTCAATCTCGTTGGGTGGGCCCCACACATCCCCTCCCTTCCTCGGCAGCGGTTCCGTACCCGCTTGTCCGAAATCTGCAACAGTAGCGTTTTCCATGCCGTTATGCTCGACCTTGCGTCTGAATCCTCAACTATACAATCGTAAGAGCAGAGTTTCCAGGGTGATCTATTAAAAAAAATAATAATAAATAAAATAAAATAAAATGATTAAAATATCCGGTGACAAGATGGACAAAATGCCAAAGAGCACACATGGACGGAACGTATCACTTTGTGATACAGGATATTCATTCGGGAAACTAAGGGAGCACACGTATACTAATCAAGAAAACAACTACTAATCGGTCAACTAAGTCCAAACACAAATAATCCGAATTTTATATGAAAAATCCTTTTTGAAAAAAAAAAAAGACTATATTACAAAGTGACAAGTGATGGTTTTAAAACCTTTAGAAACGATTTAGAAAACATATGCTCACCTGCGCACCGGTTTACACAACTTTAAGTGCGAACCTCAACATAATTCGTTGGATTTGCCAAACGGTTGAGATTAAAACACTTTTGTGGGGCATCCCTCAAAAACATGCAGGAAAAGTAGTGTTCTCTCCCAATTTCATTGTCGGATTTATAGGTATCTCTATGGCTTTCTCTCCTTACCTCCACTATAAAAATGAAATTGATTGTGGTAATGTGAATGGTGATTGAGTAGTCGTGTATTATATCCACTCCGTCCATTCGATTTGTGATATCATTTTAGTACCTTAGACCTAAACTAGAGTGGATCCAAAACTCGAGTGTGCTACAATAGAGAAAACAATTGTGATTCAGTAACTACCGTTGAAACATTCATTCGGTCACAAAAGCTTCTTATCAGACTAATTTTTTGTTACTTAATCTCATTATGAATAACCTTATAGACGGTTTAGATAACAAATAAACATTAAGGTAGAAGTCAGGAAAGTTTCAATGGTAAGAAAGTCTTTTCCCAGTTTTCCATCTTGTATGGCCCACTCGAGTTCTGAATCTGTCTCATTTTTTATTGTATGCTCTAAAATGATATCGAAAAACAAATGTACCAGGTAGATTTCTCACAAACATCATGGCAGACCCCAAATAGCATCCCAGTAGCCACTTGCTACATGCATTATTAATATGCAATCCAAGCAATCCACCTCGATTCTCTAGATGAAAGCCGGTTGCGTCCTACCTTGCCCATGAGCTTTGAGTACTGGTAACTGTGATATATGGGTTATATCCACACCATTCATACATTTTTCCATATCATTTCACGATATAATCTAAAAAATTAGTCAAATACAAGATACAGGTGGACCACACGATGGGTATTAAACTCTTACCATTGAAAACTTCTTTCTGGCAACAAATGTTTTGGATCAAGCTGATATTTTTGCTTTCTCTTAATCCAGGTCATGTAACTTTATGAATGGGTTGAATGGAAAATAAACATCACAGTGGGACCTAAAAAACTTTCAACGGTGAGAATCATTATCACAACTGCTTCATGTGGTGGTCCACTTGAGCTTTGGATCTGCCTCAGTTATGTGATAATGCCCTCAATTGATAAGTAAAATGGATGGACGGTGTGGATTAAACCCATACATCACGCTGGCCACTCAAAGCTCCTGCCCGTTCCTAGCTGGGGCTGGGGGTAGGGGACGTGGATTTCTTGGGAAAGCCTTCAGCAGGAAGTTCCCGCGCAAGGATGCTGGATGGGATCCACCTCCATGTTTGTGGGAAATCTACCTAGTTCATCCATTTTCTGAGCTCATTTTAGGATAAGATAGAAAAAATGATTTAGATCCAAAACTCAAGTGGGCCACACGAGAGGGAAAATTGGGGAAAGAAATACTTACCGTTGAAACCTTTCTGGCTCCACCTTGATGTTTATATGCCATCAACTGAAAATACAAAACTTTAGCTTGATGGAGAACTTTTATGGCTACAAGAATATTTCAACGGTTCTCACTAAATCCCCAATGTTTCCTCTCATGTGGTCCACTTGAATTTTAGATCCACCACATTTTTGGTATAACATCTTAAAATGAGCCCGAAAAACTAATGAACAAAGTAGATTTCTCACAAACATGACTGTGGCCTCACCCAACATCCTTGCGTAGGAACTTCGGTGTCCAGAGAGGTAGGACCAATCTTCATCCTCTTTGAATGGACTTGGATTGCGTCCTACCCTCTCCCATCTCCATCTGGGAATGGGCAAGAGCTTTGAGTGGCCACCATCATGTATGGGTCTTATCCACACTGTCCATCCATTTTTTCGTATCATTTTAGAGACAAAACCAAACCTTGGCATATGCAAGGCTCAAGTGGACCACACCACAAGAAGCAGCGGTGGTAATGATTCTCACCGTTGAAACTTTTCTAGGGCACACCGTTATGTTTATGTGCGATCCAATCTATTCATAAAGTTACATAAGACCTGGATGAGGAAAAAACACAAATATCTGCTCCATCCAAAACTTCTGTCGCCCCATGAAGTTTTCAACGGTAAGAGTTTAATCCCCATTGTGTAGTCCTCATCTGTCTTTGATCTGCCTCATTTTTGGCCTAAAATGATACGAAAAAATTGACGGACGGTGTGGATAAGATCCATACATCACGGTTGCCACTCAAAGCTCCTGACCGTTCCCGGCAGTAGACGGGCATGGGTACGACGCAATCCGCTCCCTCTCTTTCGCAGCAAGTTGCGGCCTTGTAAACATAGGTTGCCCACCATAATGTTGGTAAAAAATCTACCCGTTCATCCATTTTTTGAGCACATTTTAGGACTTAAAGACCAAAAATAAGCAGTATACAATACTCAAGTGGGCCGCACTAAAGGAAAATTTGGGTAGGAAAATTCCTACTGTTGAAACCTTTCTGGCATCGACAGTGATGTTTACATGCCATCCACACCGTTAATAAGATCCATAACATTATTCCTACTAGGATCCATGCTCTTTAACTTTATTATAATAGTTATCACATCCAAAGTGTCCACGTGTCAAGTTTGCACAACATCCAAGTTGTTCCAAATGCTGGCCCCACCGTGATGTTTATTTAAAATCCAACCTGTAGATTAGGTCATACAAACCTGGATGATGACAAAAAACAAATATCAGCTTGATCCAAAAATTTGGAAGCCCCAGGGAGTTTTAATGGTGAGATTTCAATCAACATTGTGTGGCCCACTTGAGATTTTGATCTACCTCAGTTTTGGGTTCATACCATAAAATTATTTTTAAAAATGTATGGACGGCGTGGATTTATCACTAACATCTTGGTGGGAACCACCAAGCATCCTACCGAAAGAACTTCATGTGAAAAGCTTTCGCTGCATGCTTCGGAGATTTAGAGAATAGGGTGAAGAGACGTGCCAGATAAGGAAACTCGCTCTTTTAAACTCACGCATAAGAGCGCTTTCATACAGATCATCTGCCTGAACAGACGGTTGATAGGAAGGTTCGCACATAATGACGTGCGAACCAGTGCGTAGCTGAGCATCTCTCTCTCTCTCTCTCTCTCTATATATATATATATATATATATATATATATATATATATATCGATATATAAAATCATATAGTATCACAATCAAAATAGGAAACAAATCCCGCATTTACGTAATTCTGTGTGCGTGCTCGATGGGACTTCGATGGCATTGAACTTATTTCGATGACATCGAGTAGCAACACTAAAAAGTTCTAGTAACCAACATGGATTTTCTCGATAAAAATTCGATGGCATCGACACCTGCTCAATGGCACTTCAATGGTAAAGCATAACCTGTTGTTTACAGTTCTAAGACATCAACAACAATCTCAACAATGTCTTCAATCTTCATTCTTTATAGCTCCTTATACTCATATTTAATTATGCCTTGCATCATAGTTCTACCATCACTTCTTATTCACACTCTGTCTTCCATTTATGCATTCACCAAGCCTATAGATGTTGCAAAGAACTTGAAGTTCTTTAGGGGAACCACCTTCGTAAACTTGTCAACCAGATTCACGCTGGTGTAAATATTCTCTAGACTCACACTTCCTTCCTCAAGTACTTGTCGGATTAAATGGTGACGCATATCAATATATATGTCACCATCAATATGTTTAGCACATGAGTGATAAACATAATTTTTAGCTAAATTGATCACGCTTTCACTGTCACAATTAACCGGCATAGCCTCTTGTTGAAGTCCCAATTGATTTATCATCCCCTCAACCAAACATCTTCTTTGAGTGCTTTGTCATTGTCGTGCATATACTCAGCTTCATTTGTGGAAAAAGATATCACAGACTTAAGCTTTGACATCCAACCGATTGCTCCACCCGCTAGCACAAACTAATGATTGGAAGTTGACATTCTATTATCCGCACTGCCCGCATAATCAGAATCTACATAACCTACCGACTTGTCATTTGATTTCTCAAATGATAAGATGTACTCCTGTGTACCTCGAATGTATCAAAGTAGTCATTTCACTGCCACCCACCGCATACCTCTCAAATGATAAACAAATTTTTTAGCTAAATTGATTGCCCTTTCATTGTCATAATTAATCGGCATAGACTACTATTGAAGTCCCAATTGATTTATCTTCCCCCTCAACTAAACACCTTCCGTGAATGCTTCTGTCACTGTCATATACTCAGCTTCGGTTATGGAAAGAGCTACCACAGACTAAAGCTTTGACATCCAATTGATCGCTCCACCCACTAGCACAAATGAGTGACCAGAAGTCGACCTTCTATTATACATACTGACCGTATAATCGGAATCCACATAACCTACCAACTTGTTCTTTGATTTCTCAAATAATAAGACATAGTCATGCGTACCTCGAATGTATCAAAACAGTCATTTCACTGTCTCTCAGTGTTGCTTGTCAAGGTTAGATATGTATCTACTAACAACACCCATTACATGTGAAATATCCAGTCTTATACAGACTACACAATCTGTCAACTGCACTCGAATAAGATACACGAAACATATCCTGCCTTTCTTCATCTGTTTTAGACCACTGTTCAGAAGATAACTTAAAATGAGCTACGTGGGAAACGTTGATTAACTTTGCCTTATCCATCCCATACTTCATCAATACCTTCTATAGGTATTCTACCAGAGATAAACATAGCTTACTTCTTTTCTTGTCTCTGTGTATGTCAATGTTGAGAGCCCTCTTTACAGCCACCAGATCTTTCATCTCGAATGTCCTTGATGACCGAGTCTTCAGTATGTCGATCTCAGACATACTATGAGTGGCTATAAGTACGTCATCAGCATACAATACTAAGATGATGAACTTCTCATTACTCTGTGTCTTGTAATAGATACACTGATCATGATCACTCCTGATAAATTTTTAACTCACCATGAAAGAATCAAATTCCCTTTACCATTACCTAAGCGATTGTTTCAAGCCATTTAACAACCTCTTCAACCTTTAAAAAAAAAAAAAAAAAAAATTTGTGGCCCACTTTTTTTTTGGCAAAAATTTTTCATTCATATATGAGACATGTACATTCGGGCCCCCCCAAAAATACAAGGCCTATCGTAGAGAGAAAAACAAGATTGCACAAAACGCTATCACCCTAATTTCAACGCCTCCAGCCCCACCTTGTCCAGAAAAATGAAACCTCTAACCTGATGGGGCAAATCAGAGCTTTCGCTCCACCACAAAGCTGTGGACGAACCGCTCCCCAACCGCGCCATAAAATCCGCTGCCGAGTTCCCTTCCCTCAGGATGTGCGTGACCATGATTCGGCCCCGTTGCTTCAAATTCTGGATTCTACGCAGCCACGCCTTCCACTTCCAGCCTGGATTCGCCAAGTCCCATTTACCATATCTACTACCGGCCGAGAATCCGATTCCAAAATGATATGAAGGAAGCCCCTTTGTAAACCAAACTGAATCTCATCATGGACCGCTCTTAGTTCAGCGAGGGTGTTCGAACCGATTCCGTAATTAGCTGAAAACGCAAAGAGAAAATCACCCGTCTCCCCTCTACATAACCCCCACCTCCTGCAACTCCGGGGTTACCTCTAGCCGAACCGTCGACATTAATCTTTACCAGCTCGTAGGAGGTTTTCCCCATTTAATCACCTCGGGACCCCGTCAAAGCTGGTGGAAGAAGCGCTGGACCCCCGCCCTCCCCAAGCACCAGAATGTAACTCCAAACCCCTTATACGGGCAGCCCACCGACGGATATTGAAAATTGTCTTACCTGGAGGATACCAACTTGTCGTCATAAACCGCAACATTTCAGGCCTTCCAGATCTCCCACATGATGATGCATGACAAAGCATAATCCCTTCTAGCCTCTTTCTAATCGCCCCTGCCGCTGCCCACCACTGAGCAAGTCTGCCTTCAACCAGATGCCGCAGCATTATATTAATGCCTACCGCCATGCCTATCACACCCCAGACATGACGAGCAAATTTACTCTCTATAAAAGGTGAGTGAGGATTTTCGACGCAGGGGAGGACGTGAGGTCGAGCACCGTCTTCCTCAAGAGGATAACTATTCCGAATCCACGGAACTTCTCTGGACTCCTCACAGAGACTTCTCGAATCCACGAGAAAAGAGAGTAGAAAATAGAAATAAATTCTAAATAAATTCGAAATAGCTTAATTAATTATAAAAATGAGTTCACAACCCTTTAAATAAGGGTACTAAGCAATGGAAAAAAATCAGAATCAAACTACAACTAGGACTCCTAGAATTCGCGACTTACTATAAATAGTAAACTTACTATTTATAGACGGTCGTGATGTCTACTAGTGCGCAAGGTTTTCGGCCAAAAATAGTAAGTGTCCTATTTGGCTTCACCAACCCGTTCTCCTAATTATTCTAAGCTCTTTTCACGTTGGGCGCAACTCCTAAAGCCCGACGGATGAAGAGTTATAAGCAAACTAAAACTTACTATTTATAGTAAAAACGAAATTGAAACAGGGAAACGACCGTAAATCAGGGGTTTCTCGCAATTCCGAGCATCGCAACCTGCGTAGCTGGGTTGGTTGGCTAAAGTAGCTCGTTCTACCCCAAAATCATATATTTTTCGTCGGCTAACTCATCCCGGATTGCGAGATACGCCTGATTTAAGGTCTGATGGTCCAGATCACTTCTGTCGCCGACCGGGCCTTTTCTGATCCATCTTTGCCATGTAATTGTCCGCGACCCCTCTACATCAGTCTCCTCCACTTCAAAAGAACTCGTCCTCGAGTTATCATTATGCGCTGGTTCATGATACTCAGTCAGTCCGCAACATTGAAAGTTCGTGAGATCGCCATATCATCTGGAAGATCAACAACATAAGCGTTGTCATTGATCTTTCGGATGATTGGTACCGGTCCAATCTTTTTATTCTTCAACTTGTTGTACGTTCCGGTCGGAAATCTTTCTTTGCGCAGATGGACCATTACTTGGTCGCCCACCTCGAACACTTTCTGTCGCCGATGCTTGTCCGCTTGCTCCTTGTACTTTTCGTTCGAGGCATGTAGCTTGTTCTGTACCTCCGCATGAATGCCCATGATTTTGTCTGCCATATGTTCTGCTGCAATGCTCATGCCTGGGAGCTTGGGCAGAGGGACCAAGTCTAGTGTATGGCGAGGTACTCGTCCGTAATAACCTGGAACGGGGATTTTCCTGTCGAGCGATTCACCATGTTGGAATGCAAACTCCGCTTGAGACAAGGCCAAATCCCACTGCTTCGGTTTTCTCCTGAAATACATCGAAGGAGGTTTCCCAACGTGCGATTCACAACCTCAGTTTGACCGTCGTCTGTGGGTGGTACGCGCTGCTGAACTGAAGGCGTGTATCGAATCGAGTCCACAAAAGTCCGCCAAAAGTGGCTTATGAACTTCGTGTCACGGTCAGAAGTAATAGTCTTGGGAACCCCGTGTAGCCGCACAATTCTCTGAAGAATAGATTCGCCACGTGTGTTGCATCGAGAGTCTTCTTGCATGGAATAAAGTGCGCCATCTTGGAAAAATGATCTACTACCACGAACACCGAATCCATGCCGCGTTGTGTTCGTGGGAGACCAAGCACAAAGTCCATAGATAAATCCTCCCAAGGGCCGTCAGGCACGGGTAACGGGGTGTAGAGGCCCGTATTATGAGATTGCCCTTGGAAGTCTGACAAATATAACAGCGTTGGACTGCCTTTCCCACATCACGTACCAATTGCGGCCAGTAATACCGTCTTCCACAAGAGCTCGCGTCTTGTCTCGCCCAAGGTGTCCACTGAGGCCACCTCCATGTAGCTCTTGGATTATCTGTTCCCTTAGCGAACTCTTTGGGATACATAGTCGATTTCCCTTAAAAAGGAACCCGTCTTGTATATGTAAGTCACCCGGGGTGACCTTCCTGACATCTAACCCATGCGTCCTTGAAGTCGTCGTCGTCGGCATATATGTCTTTGAGGCGATCGAACCCGACAACTTCATTGCTCATAGTGACTAACAAAGTTGCACGGCGACTCAGCGCATCGGCTACTTTGTTCTGTTGCCCTGACTTATGCTTTAGCACGAATGTGAATTCCTGCAAAAATGAGATCCATCTAGCATGCACACGGTTAATGTTAGCTTGACTATTAATAAACTTGAGGGCTTGATGGTCCGTGTAAAGTATGAATTCCTTTGAATCAAATAATGTCGCCAGTGTCGCAGTGCCTGGACCACCGCGTACAACTCGATCTCATATGTAGACCACTTCTTGCGTGCATCACTAAGTTCTCACTGTAGAAGGCTACCGGCCTACCTTCTTGAGACAAAACTCCCCAATCCCGACATATGAGGCATCACATTCGACTTCAAACAGTTTGTCGAAGTTGGGAAGTACAAGAACCGGGGTCGTGGATAATCTGCGCTTGATTTCGGCAAAGCTCCTGTCGGCTTCGTCAGTCCACTGAAACTGCCCTTTCTTCATGCAATCTGTGATCGGTGACACAATGCTACTGAAATTTTTCACGAACCGACGATAGAATGTCGCTAGTCCATGAAACTTCGTACTTCGTGAATATTTTTGGGAACCGGCCATTCTCTGATTGTCTTCACCTTTTCCTCATCCACTCGAATGCCCGTGGATGTAACCACAAAACCCAGAAACAATAGGCTATCAGTCATGAAGCTACACTTTTTTAAATTGAGGTACAATTTATTTTCAGTGAGCACTTGAAGGACTTTCTTGAGGTGCTCCATATGGGTGGTTTCGTCTTGACTGTATATCAAAATATCATCAAAATAAACCACAACGAACCGCCAATGAAAGGTTTCAGAACTTGGTTCATCAACCTCATGAATGTGCTAGGCGCATTAGAAAGACCGAAAGGCATGACCATCCATTCGTACAATCCTTCCTTGGTCTTGAAGGCTGTTTTCCACTCATCACCCGGCCGTATTCGAATCTGATGGTAGCCGCCTTAAGTCCAATTTAGAGAATATTTTTGCGCCCTCTAGCATATCCCAATATCATCCAACCGTGGTATAGGAAACCTGTATTTTATGGTGATCTTGTTGATGCCCGGCTGTCGACACACATGCGCCAACTCCCATCTTTCTTTGGAGTTAGCAGAGCTGGTACAGCACATGGGCTCATGCTTTCTCGAATAAGACCCTTACGGATCAGTTCCTCCACTTGTCCCTGCAGAATCTCGCACTCATTCGGGCTCATTCGATAATGAGGACGATTAGGTAAACTGGACCCAGGGACAAGGTCGATATGGTGTTGGATATCTCGCATAGGGGTAACCCATCGGGAAGGTCCTCGGGCCAGATTTCTTGGAATTCATGTAAAAGGCCTTAGTCTTCAGGGATGATGGTAGGCTCGAGTTCTTCCCCTTTTACAATTAATGCATAAGTCTGTCCTGTTTCTTTGGATTCTTCCACGAAGTCCCGAATGGTTAAGAGAAAACGACCCTCCACTTTAGAAGTTTCAGGTGGTCCTTCTGGATCCATAGGGGCCAATATGGTCTTCCGGCCGTCCTTGACGAAGATATATATGTTATCTCGCCCTTTATGAGTGGCGTCACGGTCAGATTGCCAGGGTCGACCGAGTGAGTATGTGACATGCTTCCATGTCAACCACATCGCATACTACTTCATCCTTATAATGTTTGCAATTGAAAAGGATATGGTGCACCGTTCAGTTACCTTTGTTTCGCTGACCTTCTTGATCCAACCGATTGTATATGGAGAGGGATGACGCTCTGTTTTCAATTGTAATTTTTCCACCATGCCCCTGGAGACAATGTTCTCGCTGCTTCCACTGTCAATGATCACATCACAAACCTTTCGATTCACCGTACACCTAGTGCGGAAGATGTTATGCCGCTGTGGATGCACTTCTTTTCTTGGCGCATATAATAGCCGCCTCACGACGAGCGACTCGCCGTGATCTTGCTGAACCCAATCTGAATCATCTACCTCGTCCTCGGCGATATGCTCCTGTTCTTCAATATCTGGATCTTCATAAGCGTTATCAGCACTACCATCATTAATGGCGAGGTTTGCCACTTTTCGCTGGGGACAAGTATTTGACAGGTGGCCGGGCTGGCCACAACGATAGCAGTTGTTGGGCCTTGGCCGAGCATAAGGGTTCGGGATTGTTTTGCCAGCAGCAGTCGATACGCCTCTTTGGGGTCTAGCCCGCTTCCCTGATCTCGGTTCTCAGACATAGGAGGTTGAGTGCGTGCTCCTACGGGCTCCTTCCCCTTAGGCTGTGGAGCTCCCTGGGGTGGACCTGCAGCAGTGATCCTCGCAGTAGGATAGGCCGTGTGTTAACGTTCAAGTTGCGCTTCTGCCCGAGTAGTAGCCAACTTGATCGCATCATTCATCGTCCAGACGGACTGCATCTGGACCCGATCCTGGATCGCCATACGCAATCCACCGTTGAATCGGGCGACTTGCTGCGATTCAGTCTCGACCAAATCGTTTGCGCGCGCTAGGCGGTAAAATTCTTCTGCGTACTCTCTCACCGACCGACTACCCTGTCGACAATTTTGGTATTGTTGGAATAATACCTGATCGTAATCGCTAGGGAGGAATCGGGCACGTAGTAGCTGCTTCATTCGCTGCCATGTGCGGATTGGTGCTTTCATCTGCCTGGTTCGTGCGAGTTGCAGTTGTTCCCACCAAGCTGAAGCTCCTCCTTTCAACTTGTAGGCCACAAGCTTGACCTTCTTTGTTTCAGGGATGTCCATATAGTCAAAAAATCGCTCAACTTCAGAAAGCCAATCGAGAAAATCCTCAATGTGTAGCTGGCCATTGAAGTTAGGAATATCAACCCGTATCTTGAAGTCTCGATCTACCCGATCGCCGCCTTGCCTGGGGTGTTGGAAGATCACGTCATCGATCTCCTCTTCACTGGAACCCCCGTCCTCAGGGACGGCCCTTGGATGCATTGCTGGTATTATCCTGCGATCAGGGCGATTACGGGTTTCAGCAATTGGTGGTGGAGGATTACCACCAGGAACACGGAGTTGCCCTAGGGTTTCTGCCAAGAGATTCGCTATGCGGTCCATGGAAGCCTGCAGCCCTTGCATGGCTGTCGATTCTCTTGCTGCGCTGCTTGAAAAGTTTCCGCCGTTAAGGAAAATTTCCTGGAGCACCGCCTATGGGATTGTTGCCCGACCCGTCGTTAGAAGCCATCGAACCGAGGAGAAACCTCGCTTTGATACCAACTGACGCAAGGGAGGACGTGAGGTCGAGCACCGTCTTCCTCAAGAGGATAACTATTCCGAATCCACGGAACTTCTCTGGACTCCTCACAGAGACTTCTCGAATCCACGAGAAAAGAGAGTAGAAAATAGAAATAAATTCTAAATAAATTCGAAATAGCTTAATTAATTCATAAAAACGAGTTCACAACCCTTTAAATAAGGGTACTAAGCAATGGAAAAGAAATCAGAATCAAACTACAACTAGGACTCCTAGAATTCGCGACTTACTATAAATAGTAAACTTACTATTTATAGACGGTCGTGATGTCTACTAGTGCGCAAGGTTTTCGGCCAAAAATAGTAAGTGTCCTATTTGGCTTCACCAACCCGTTCTCCTAATTATTCTAAGCTCTTTTCACGTTGGGCGCAACTCCTAAAGCCCGACGGATGAAGAGTTATAAGCAAACTAAAACTTACTATTTATAGTAAAAACGAAATTGAAACAGGGAAACGACCGTAAAATCAGGGGTTTCTCGCAATTCCGAGTGTCGCAACCCGGTGTAGCTGGGTTGGTTGGCTAAAGTAGCTCGTTCTACCCCAAAATCATATATTTTCGTCGGCTAACTCATCCCGGATTGTAAGATACGCCTGATTTAAGGTCTGATGGTCCAGATCACTTCTGTCGCCGACCGGGGCCTTTTCTGATCCATCTTTGCCATGTAATTGTCCGCGACCCGCTCTACATCAGATTCGTATGCGTTTGTTCACCTCATTGGGCCTAATTTTCCATGCAAATCTTGTTCTTTACCCTTGTTTTTCAAAACTTATATTGCTTTTGTGTAAATTGCTCTTTCAATTTCCATGCAAGAAAGTAGTTTCACATTCATCTATTCCAATCGATACGAATCCGCTTCACTGAACTTTCTAGATTGTCGTTCATTTTGATTGGACGGCCGATAGGGGAAGCAACGTCGGGTGCCTTTCACCTGAAACAAAACTAAAATATCCAATGTATTAGGTGGGCATTTATGTCAATTTGGTAGTATAGAAGGTATTCCCTTAGTTTGCATTTAAGGGCTAGTTTTTTTCTTTTAAACAAGATAAGGTTAAACTGAAAATATGGTGCCGACTTCTTAATTTTATTTTTTTATTTAGTTTGGATGGTTATATCTGATCAACTAAAAAAGTGGGTGGGATTTCATAGAAAAGTCTTAACTATTATTCACATCAACCATTGATTATTTTTCTGGACATTCGTTTATCTTTACTTATGCATTCATTATAATTAATTTTTACATTTTAGGAGGTTAGTTGATTAATAGTACAATAGGTGGTTGTGCCCCTACGTTTTTCTAAAAAAATAAGGATATAAATCGAATGGCCGTGTCAGCACTTGTTAGCTGGAAATATGGTATAGTAGTAAGAAAACAGCGAGGATGCACACCTCTATGTGCCTCATTGGCAATCGTTGTAGGATAAACTTATTCTCTCAGCCTCTGCAATAGCAATCCATTACTTTCATGTAGAAAAAGAAGGCGTTAGTCACGGTACATGTAGCTTGTTTCCATTGATCTAAAACATCGATATGATAAACCAATTGTGAATTGGCATGCACTGAAATTTTTTCTAGAGAGGAAGATCTTTAGCATTTGATCTTTGTGTGCCCTTTGTCAAATATTGAATGTGTGAAATTTTTTATTTACTTATGTTCATAGATATTAGAATTTTTATTTATTTAAGCTAGGTTTGATAGAAACATACATAGCCTTACTACTTACCTGCCTATAAAGAGAAATTTTAAATAGCTTTTTAAAGATTTTTGTTGTATTTGTTCGTCTTGTTTGTATTTTACCTTCTTTGGCCCTTCCTATCTGATTTTTCAGGATGACATATCTTAATCATTGTTTACTCAAAGTTTGGGCAATATGAACCTAGTTACCCATCTATGATAATTTTCTCAAAAAAAAAAAAAAAAAAAAAGACAAAAAAAAAAAGGAAGGGCAATTCAATCCTATTTCATTTTAAGTCCAAAAATTCTCCTTTCCTAAGTTCAAAATTACCAGATCAACATTCGAGCAATTATATAGATGAATTAAAGCCACAGACAAAACTCCTCAAATTATGAAGGTTAAAACAACAAGTTCAACATCTAGATCCATACAAAGATTATTTGCTTGCGAATTGACAAAGGTGAAATGGGCAATAGACAACATGTAAAAATCAAATTGCCCAACTGTCCTAATGTATCATTTGGATGGTAATGACAAGCTTAGGCAAGTGAGACATGTACAACAGGCATGTTCTCAAACAATAAATTTATAGTGGTCTAAAAAGATCATTTTATTAGAATATGGCCTAACATATAGTTCTCATCTTTAGGCATATTTTCAACATCTAATTCACTTACCTTTGAATGTCTATGCATGCAGGCATCGGCTTAAGTCTCTTACTCATACTCATTGGGGTCCTTCCTTGTATTGGGTATGGAGGAAAGAAAGCTCATCAAACTCAAAGAGAAATTCTTTCAACAAAATGGAGGTTTGCTATTACAAGAAAAGATAATCATCTCGTCAATCATTCGCTGAGCCGTGCAAAATTTACTAGAAGAACTGGAAAAGGCAAAAAAACTATGACAAGAGTCAAATTGTTGGTGAGGGAGGTTATGGTACAGTTTATAAAGGAATTTTACCAGACAATAGAATCATTGCTGTAAAAAGTCCAAAATAGTGGATGAGACCAAATTGAGCAATTATAAATGAGGTCCATCACTACAAGAAGAACGATATTTAGCGGCGCTTAAAAGCGCCGCTATAACCTAGTATAAGCGCCGCAATTTTATTACTCGGCGCTAGGCAAGCGCCGATTAAGGGGGTGTCGCTAAAACATATAGCAGCGCTATTTTATTTTAGCGGCACTTGTCTGAGCGCCGCAATTATGAACATTTGGCGGCGCTCATTTTGACTTTTCGGCGCTTTCATGTGGCTTTGCTATTTCTGATCGAAGCCACACTAAAACAGCTTCTGAACACTTTTTGACGAATGGATTTGGATTTGAAATGCCCAGTAGGCAATAATAAATTTTATTATATATATAACAATTGAAAACCTGCATTTTTTTTAAAATATTTGAAACATAAAAAAATGATGCAATACAATTAAAACTGAATATTAAACAAAATTTATATTACTTCACAATAAAAATATATATATAATATTTATTACAAAAAACTAAAAATGGTCTCGAATAAATAAATAAATAAAAACAAATCCTCTATATGGTCTACTCATAGCACGAGTGGCATCAAAAGGCTGACGTGCTTGTGGGCCTAAATTCAGGCACACTTGATAAAAATCCTGCACACGAGAAAAAAGAAAAAAAGAAAAAAAAGAAAAAAAAAAAAAACGAGTCAAATAGTAGCATTCAAACATAAACAAATATGAATTCCAGAATAGTGGTAGTTTTCCTTGCTAAATTTGATAGAGCGAGTTGGAATTGGTATCTTTTAAACATATATGAAGCAAAAGCATTCGTAATACGTCTGCCTATAAATAGAACTAAAAAAATGAAAGAAAATATATAAATATATAAAGAGCAGGCTCAGATAAAAATTAAAATACCCAAATGACTAGCTTGAAGTAGAGGCAAAACTCTAAGATAAGAAATACAAACCCTCCATATGGCTTTGAAGAATATGAAGGAATAGATCCATAGCCGTTTCCCCACCTTCATTTAAAGAAAAAACAAAAAGAGATGAGTTACCTAAGCAGGAAAGATGTGCATTTTTTAATGCATCAACCTTCATTAAAGCAAAAAAAAAAAAAAAAAAGGATATAGGTAAACTGAGGGAAGACACTGCATTTTGAACGCATGAAATGATTCAGCCCAAACCCAACTTTGATTCAAAGACATACAACTAAGTGCAACAGTTTTTAATGTTGGATACTAAGACTCATGGCAAGATTTAGCCTTTCAGTTCTAAAGTTGACCAGACTGAGTTGATAAAACTTGCCTATAATCAAAGGAAGACATGGAGAAGAAAGTAAGATGACAGGAGAAGAAACATATTGTTGAGTCCGAAGAAGAAGACAGAATAAAGTCCCCAGAGGACTAAATGTAGTTGAATAAACAGGCCCAACATGACCCAAAAGTCCCCAACATTTCTGCTGTTGGCAAGTCCCAACAAGCCTTTTGCTTGGATTAAACATTACACTAAACCTTGACCAGTGAAAGGGTTGCATATGGTGATATCCATTGCCACTGTCCACAAAGATTATTAAGAGCCCAATAACTCAAACAACCTAATCAGGATACAGTCCAATAAAATTAAAAAGATGCACAATGGATTTCAAGAAAATTCAGTATATACCGAAGACCAACAGTTCCAGGGTGGTATCGATGGGGCTTCTTCACTCCACAGTAGTTGGGGCAGACTTACAGGCAGCCTAACATTTAAAAAAATAAAAAATAAAAAAAAAAATTGTTAGATGCATCTTGTTCTCCTATTCCCATGTTAGACACCATAAACTAAATCATACCGAAATTACCCAAGTTTAGATAAATAGAAACCTCAAAACCATTTTAAAATAATGCAACCAATTCTTTCTACATCAGTTGAATCTAAGGGCACACAGACATGGAAAATTTACAGTACCATCTCTCTTCATACTATAGACCACTAAAAAACACTTCAAAAAAATATATATATAAGAAAGGAAGAAAAGGAAGGAAGGAGAGAAAAGAAAGAAACCAAAACAAGAATATTGACATAAAAATAGAAAACAAAATTCACATTCTTAAGAAAACCCATAACAAATCCCACCAACCCCAAATCCTGAATTTCTCTATAAATCCAGCATATGGCTTCTAACCTTCCAAGAAAGACAATAATCTTGGATTATCCTCTAGGGATAAATGATCTCTTTGAGTTAATCACATCCAACTAGCAGATAGGTGCCTGGATGATGGGACTGGATGATTGATGAGTTTTTATTTATTCTTTATATCTATTGCAGAGATTTTTTTTTCAATTATCTAAGAAAATCATAGGAAATTTTACAAT